>JXCR01148840.1:206864-254084 GCA_002079205.1 Phalaenopsis hybrid cultivar
TATGTATGTATGTATATATATATATATATGTATGTATGTATATATATATATGTATGTATGTATATATATATGGGCTGCTTCCCACAAAGCACTTGGTTTAACGTCGTCAGCCTGACGTACCATTGTTTAATCAGGATGACTCAACATCAAAATTTCTTTAAATTGCAGCTGCTCTTCATAATAATGTTTTAATCGATGCCCATTAACTTTAAACATCTTTCCAGTTTTAGGATCTTTAATAACTACAGTTCCATAATGATAGACTTTAATCACATTGAATGGTCATAAACATCTAGTATTATGTAATAGAACTTCTTGTCCATGTTTAAATTTCTTTTTTATAATCTTCAGAACATGTCATATTTTCATTTTCTTTTTATATATTTTTGCATTGTCATATGTTTCATTTCTAATCTCCTCAAGATTATTGAGTTGTAATAATCCTTTCTCACCAACATCTTTTAGAATAAAATTAAATTCTTTAATAGCCGAAAATACTTTATGCTCCAATTCCATTTGCAAAATTAGTTAATATTTCTTGTTCTAGTTTAGACAAATGATAAGCTATTTGATTATCATTTCTCTTTCTATCAACTACCATAAAATCAAACTCTTGTAGTAGAAGTATCCATCTAACTAATCTTGGTTTAACATCCTTCTTTTACGTCAAATATTTGATAGCAGAATGATTAGTATGCACTATACATTTGGCTCCAATTAAGTAAGGTTTGAACTTATCAAAGGCATAGATTATAGATAATAACTCTTTTTCAGTAGTAGTGTAATTAATTTGAGCTTCATTTAGAGTTTTACTAGTATAATATATTATTTGAAAAACTTTGTTGTGCCTTTGTCCTAAAACATCTCCAATAGCATAATCACTAACATCACACATTATTTCAAATGGTTTCTCCCAATCAGGTGGAACGATTATAGGTGCAGTGATTAATTTTTATTTAAATAATTCAAATGCTTTTATGCATTCTTTATTAAAATCAAATTTTATATCTTTTTCTAAAAAATTTGGCATAATGGCTTAGTTATTTTTGAAAATTTTTTTATATAATACCTGTAGAAACCAGCATGTTCTTGAAAACTTATTACCCCTCTAACCGTAGTAGGAGATCATAATTTCTCAATAACTTGAATTTTTGTAGGATCTCTTCCATGCCACTTTCAGAAATTTTATGCCCAAGTACAATTCCTCTTGCAACCATAAATTGACATTTTTCTCAGTTTAGTACTAGGTTGATTTTTTCACATAATTCCAAAAATTTTTCTAAATTATTTAAACATAATTCAAATGAAGTCCTGAATATAGAAAAATCATCCATTAATACTTCCATTCCATGTTCAATTAAATTACTAAAAATGACATCATACATCTTTAAAATGTCGCAGGTGCGTTACATAGTCCAAGAGACATTCTACAAAAAGAAAATGTTACATAAGGGCTTGTAAATGTTGTTTTCTCTTGATCCTCAGGAGCAATTGGAATTTGGTGTTACCCAGTATATCCATCTAGAAAGAAGTAATATTTATTTCTAGCCAATCTATCTAGCATTTAGTCTATAAGGGGTCAACGAAAGTGATCTTTCCTGGTGGCCATGTTTAATTTTTTATAGTCTATACAAATTCGCCAACCAGTAACTTGTTTTATTGAAATTAATTCATTTTTCTCATTTACTTCAACTGTCACTCCTCCTTTCTTTGGAAAACAATGAATTAGACTTACTCAAGCACTGTCTGAAATATGATATATAATTCCAACATCTAATCATTTTAAGATTTCTTTTTTAATAACTTCTTTCATTATTATATTTAATCTCCTCTGAAGATCAGCTTTAGGTGCATACTGTTCATACAATAGAATTCTATGCATACAAAAGCGTTTTTATACAAAAAGCCTTGTCTCTACTTCTTTTTCACTTCATATAATAGAAGGGCTAAATTCTTTAATATCTGCTAAGTCCATCCAAAAGCCTTTTATATCTTTTCAACATTTCTATTAATTTTTGTTCTTGAATTTCAGTTAAATCAGAAGATACAATAACATAAAATGTAGATGAATCTTCTAAAAACACAAATTTTAAATGGACAGGTAATACTTTCAGTTCAAGTTCAAATGGTTTAATACTTGAAGAAATAAGATTTTTATTATCATTTTCTAAAAAGTCTAAAGTTTCAAATTTTTCCCGAACATAATCTAAATACTCTTCTTTTATTTCATTTTCATTCTCACAATACTCTTCTTGTCTTAGTTTTTCTTCAAACACTTCTTTAAATTGCTCATTACTCAGATAATCAGTAACTTCCATCCTAAATCATTTATTATCTTTTTATATTGCAGGATATTTCATAGTTTTTGCAATATTAAATGTTACTTTTTGATCATTAACTCTCATTATTAAATCTTCTTTTTGTACATCTATCACAGCTCAAGAATTGGTCTCCCAAAAATAATAAGAATCTCTTTATCTTTCTTCATATCTAATACTATAAAGTCTACAGGAAAAATAAATTTATCCACTTTCACTAATACATCTTCAATAAATCCTTTAGGATAAGTTTTTGATCGATCAGCTAACTGAAGAGTTACAGTAGTAGGAGAAATCTCTCCTAAATCTAAATGTTTAAAAATCGATAGAGGCATAAGATTTATACTCGCTCCTAAATCATTATAAGGCTTTTCTAAAAAACTTTTCACCAATAACACAAGGTATAGTAAAACTGCTAGGAACTTTTAACTTTTCAGAAAGCTTTTTTTGAATAATAACATTATACTCTTCACTAAGTGCAACAGTCTCATGATCTGAAAACTTCCTTTTCTTGTTTAGTATATCCTTCATAAATTCCACATAACTTGGCATTTTTTCTAAAGCCTAAATGAAAGGAATATTTATCATTAATTTTTTAAGGATTTCCAAAAATTTTAGAAATTGTTTATCTTTATTCTTCTTCTTCAATCATTAAGGAAACAGAGGTAGTGGTTTTTCTAAAGGAACATGTATTGGTTCATTTTCATTGTGATCGCTTTCAATCTCTTCCTTCTCCTTCTCAACTTCAGTTTCTCTTTGGATTCTTGTTTCTACTTATTTTTCACTTCATAATTGAATAGCTTTAATTTGGTCCTTATTTTGATCGTTTGGATTAACTTCCACAGTACTCGGAAGAATTTCAATAGGTCCGTTACTAAGTGCAGTAGCAATATGCCCTAATTGACTTTCAATATTTCTAATAGCAACCCCTTGATTTTATATTTGAATTCCCATGTTCAACATTACTTCTTCCATCATCAATTTCTTTTCCTTAACTTGTGGGTTAGGGTTAGATATAAATCTAGAAGGATTAAGGTCGATAATTAGGATTTCCTTGGTTATTTGAATTTCCTAAAGGATTCACCAAATTGTTATAATTATTCCAACTAAAATTAGGGTGATTTTTCCATCCAAGGTTATAATAATTAGAATAGGGATTGTTCTTTCAATTATTTATAGCATTAAATGTTTCATAAGATGATTGAGTATCAATTATCCATCCTAGTGAATTTTCCTCTAATGCTGGTGATATTTAAGAATAGTTCACTCCAATTCGATCAATCTTTTTTGATATAACGACAATTTGAGATGCTAAAATAGACATTGCATCAGAATCATGAATACTAGCTACTCTCTTAGGAGTTACCAGTTCAGAGGGCCATTAAAAATTGTTTGTAGCCATTTCCTCTATTAAAAAGTATGCTTCGTCAAAAGGTTTTAACATTAGTGAACCACCTCCAACAGCATCTATAATAGATCTGAGTGATAGTACTAATCAATCGTAAAAAGTTTGAATTATTAACCAATCTAGTAAAACATGATGTGGACATTTCCTAAGAAGATCTTTAAATCTTTCCCAGGCTTCATATATCGATTTCCCTTCAAACTGACAAAAAGATGAAATCTAATTTCTAAGCTTAGCAGTTTTTGAGGGTGGAAAATATTTAGCCAAAAAATTTTGTGATAGTTCTCCCCAAGTTTTGATAAATCCAGGTGCTAATGAATTTAACCAAGCTTTAGCTTTATCCTTTAATGAAAAAGAAAAAAGTCTAAGCTTAACAACATCATTAGACACTCCATCATATTTAAAAGTAGCACATATTTCAAGAAAACTAGCAAGACGTAAGTTAGGATCTTCAGTTGGTGTTCCTCCAAACTTATTATTTTGTACCATTTGGATAATAGCAAGTTTAAGCTCAATTGAATTAGTAGCAACATTAGGATTTTGAATAGTCAAGTGAAGTTCATCTGCTTTAGGATTAGCATAATCATTTAAAGGTGTTTCTCGATTTTTATTTATATGATTATCTAAGTTATTTGCCATTTCATTCAAAATTTTAATTTCTTTTTGTTGTTTTTAAATTTTTTAATAGTACATTCTAATTCTAAATCATAAGGTATTAAACCTTGAGATCCAATATTTCTCATAAATAAGAATAATAAGCAAAGAAAAATTTCTTAAAAATACTCTTAAGTATATATTTATTATTTTTTTGGATTTTTAGTTTTATGATTTTATTATTTTTATTTTATATTTTATAGTTATCACTAAATTTCATAATTTACCAAATCTATTTAATTTATCGTTAACTTCCCCGACAACGGTGCCAAAAACTTGATCCGATGATATAGTTGTGCAAAATATATAAAGTTGACTCTGCTTGGCAACGACACCAAAAACTTGACGTGTTATTTTATGAATAAGAGATTTAAGCAATTTATGTTGGGATTCTACGTAAGTATATGTATTGTTATTAAGTAATGCAAGACTTTCTATTTAAGCCCCAAATATCGATCTCACGAGGAAGGTTTAAATTTGAAATGATAAATTAACTAGAAACTTTACAGCAATAAAATATAAATTACTGTCATTAATTTCAATTATTTGTTGTATGTTGACATCACTTTTGGTTGGGGTCTAGTTTTTCCTCTTTATTAGCCTAGGGTCTAACCATAGGACTTTCCTGTTGACTATTCCTAGAAAACTAGAAATGGAACCCTCACCATTAGAAATTCCAAACTCCTCTTTACTCAATTTGAAGTTCCAAATAGTGGTCCTAACCTCTAACACTTAGTAGGTGGGGTCATTATGGAGGAGCTCAAGGAGAGTTCCCAAAGGACTGCTTGACCTTAGGTTTGACCTTAAGTGTTGCTCTAGAGCTAAGGTACTCACCTCACTCACAATCATTCACAAATACAAACCTAAAATTTCTTGGCTTTGATCCCTTAATCCTTTGGGAGACTCATGTAGATGGTCCCCTAAACCTACTGGCCCTAGGATAGGGTTTAGCTAAGACCAGTACATAGAGGACCCAAATGGGGTTTCAATTGGTTCACAACTCATTTATGGTTGTTGACACCCCAATTCTACCAAAAATACTCAACTTGACATTTTTCCACTAAACTTCCTCAAGTTACCTAAGTACCATTGAAGCCCTAAATTTTGTCAAAATTCCCAAATTCACCCAAAATACCCAAATTTGTTCAAAAACTATTTCAAAACTTTTGAAAACATCCAAATTACCCAAAATCACCAAAAAATTGCCAAATTACCAAAAAGCCCCTCCTTAGCCCAAAATTTCAAAAATTCCAAAAAATCCAAAAAAATTCCCAAAACCTTCCAAATTTTCTCAGTTTCATTTTTCTCAACTACTACATGATGCAATTTGACCACTTTGACCATTTTGACCAAAACCCCCAAATTGCCTTTAAAGGCCTAATTTCCTTAAATTCACCTCAAATGTCCATCAATTTGGTCCCAATTTACCCCAATTTCAATTCTAAACTCAAATTAACCTTTCATATGACCAAGATAAACCAAATCCAAGCTCAATTGGCCCATGCTTTGAGCCTAATTTTGATCTAAGTCAAACCTCAAATTTTGGCTCTATGACTTGGTTCCACCAAATTGAACTCCATGGCCTTTGGTCTCAATTTGAATCCTAAAGTCTTCATAACACTCCTACACATAAAAATTGACCTTCAATTGGCTTTGGTGAAGCGTCAATTTCATTTTATTTTGATCTAAGTCCAAAAAGCTATAAATTTGCCCTAAATTGGCCATGTCTCAAAATTCCACCAAATTGATTGCCTTAGCCCCAAAATTTCCACTCCATTCCTTCATGAAAAATATTCATAACATATCCTTTGATAATTTGGACCATTAAATTGAGCTAAATTAAAAAGCTAGCTTAACCTAAGCCCAAGTCTAGTCCAACATGCCCAAATTGACCAAAATCTCAAAATCCTTCATATTGAACTTCCAATGGAGCTCAAAATAACTTCAATCCTTCACAAAAAAATGTTCATTACAATCATTTACACAATGTTGATCAATCAATTGGACTCAAAGTCATGGCTAGCCTAACTCAAACCCACTTTAAGCCAAATTGATCTACATGGACCCCTTCACCAAAAGTTGACCCAATTTAGCCAAATTGGTCAAGGCAAAGCCACCACAACCAAATTTTGGACCTTATTGACTAGGTTAAACCCCATGGAACCACCCAAATGAGCCATGGACCAAAGGATCCCCAAATCAAGGGATTTATTTCCAAAATTGCTTAAGCTTAAGGGACTTTTGCCAAAACTAAACACCTGCGCAAATAAATTGTTGTGACAGATTCCCCTGGCTCACCTAATCTTCTGGCCACCTCCCCTAGCCTTGTCGGCCGACCTAGTTGCCAGAGGAGCCAAAACTATGAGCCACCCTCAGAAATTCCAAAACTAATTCAAATTTAGAGGCTACCTCATCTCATTTGGAAGTTTAAAGCTTCTCTGCCCTCCATATAGACAACACTTTGCACCCATACATTGGCTCACAGAGCCACCCTAAGCCATTTTTGTAAAAAGGTCCACCTTGATGGCCATAAAGGTGTGCTGAAAATTTCTTAAGGATAGCCCCTGAAATTACTCTCTGAGTTTCCTTGAGACCTCCACAGTGCAATCCAACCACTTCATTGCCCTAATTCCCCTTGCCGGAGTTCAATTTTGCAGCTCAAATCCTTATCGGAGATAGGACATTCTCCACCACACCTTCGCAATGCACCAAATCTAAATTAAACTCACCCACACCATCACCACACTAAACTAAGACAAAGCCCTATCAAATCCCCCTCATACAGAGCCTCTAAGATAGCTCAAGACCAACACCTAAATCCAGCCTTGATCAAATTCAGGTCTAAACCTTTCACCACAACCAGAGGCTCAATCCTTAGCCTCCTTGGACCTCCATGAACATGCCGAGCACTTCTGATTGAAGCTTCCCTTCTCAGCGCACAGGTATTGAACTTCTCTTCTTCCTGAGCTTATTTTGATTCTCCATTTGATTAGGGTTAGTTTAATGGTATGTTTACCGTATGGATATGTTCATCACACTTAGAAGAGTCCATAGGATCAAACTCAAGGTCATTCGGTGGAGAAATGAGTGAGATCTTAGGGTTTTAGTGTTAACGGTCATGGGTTAGCCTATTTGGGGACGATGACGGGGGGCCGTCCAATCACACATTTATCTCATCAACGGACGAGATCTACCCAAATGAAATCTTGGTGCGTGAACCGCGGGTCGCGTGGCATGTCAAGGTGGAAAGCTCAACGAATGGGAGCGCGTCGCGTCGTCATTCGAAGCTGCCTAGGATGAGGTGGCACTGTACGTTTAAATAGATAAATAGGGAATTAGATAAATTAGAAAATGATCCCTAACTTTAAAAATCCATATCTTGGTGTAGAAAAATCAAAAAATAAAATAAAAATACGCCCTCACTCAGTGAACAAAGGAGAAAAATGTTGAAATAATTTGAAGTTTATGTGATGCATATTTTATTTTTAATTAATTAAATATTATTTTGAGTCTTTTGATTCTCCATACATGTAGACATTTCACCATGGCTTGAAATTTTTGCATGTTGCTGCCTCTGTCTCAGGGAACATTCTATGATTTTTCCAAAGTCAGAGGAGATATCTAGACAGAGATTCATATTTTTCAAGTTTAATTTTGAAAGGTTTATTATGGCCAGAGTAACCTTTGGAAAATATTTCATGATCTAAGTCATTAAGAATATACCTAAGTTTCACAAACCCTAAAATGTAAAGAAAATTAATTTTGGGAAACACAAATATCTAAATGACTTGGTTTTTAATCTCCACAGTAATTTGAAGTTCAAAGAGCTCCACATAAAAATTTAAAAATATTTGGAGTTCATTTGATAACTCAAAATGATTTCCTAAATTAAATGTCATTTTTAACACTAAAATGATTTTTAACACTAAAATGATTTTTAACAATTAAAATATAACTCAAAAAATTATAAAAATTGATTTTGGGAGTTCTCTGTGGTAAGATGATTTTTTTAAAAATAAATTTGTAATTAAAATAAAAATTTCATTTTTAAGCCTTTCCTTAATATTTAAATAATTAAAAAAATAATAAAAATCACAAAAATAATAATGTTCATGGAATTGTTCTAAATTGTTTCTTAAGCACTTAAGAATAATTAGAATATTATTTCTGATTTTGTAAGTGAATATATTGAATTTTGAAGCTTAAAATAAATTTTAAAGAGTAAAAATGGATTTTCACTAAAATAATTCTATCAACTCAAAGAAAAATAAAAAAAAATGTGAAATTTGTTTCTCTGGGTTTCTTGACCTCAGAGAGATTTAATAAAAATGTGAAACTTAATTTTTCATATTTAAAATAATTTATAATTAATAAATACTGTAGAAATTTAAATAATTCTAATAATTAAAATAAAACTCAAAAATCATGAAATTTGGTCTTAATGATTCTCTGGTCTAAGTCTACCTCGAGCATAAATACTCCAAAACTTGCATGCTAAACAACAATTTCACCCTACATGAAAACCAAAACTGTTAGGATAGCCACAAAACCGAAACTAAAACCAAAATTAAAATTAAAATCAACCAAGATAAAAATCACCTCCACAACATTCAAAATATAAAACAACTCAAAATTTAATCACAAACATCACGAAAATCACAACTACAACTAAATTAAGACGTCTCTATCGGATGAGCGGGAATACCTTGGATGAGGTAATCTACGGTTGCTAACGAGGCTTCTCACGGTCTAAATGAAAGTATGGAACTCATTAAGTTGAGTTTAGTAAATTCATTTGAACTTATTAAATCCAATAGAAAATAGTGGTACTAGAATGAGGGAACTGTAGGATCCTAATCGGTGTCGCTCTAATCAACTTAACATGCCCCATAATATTTAAAGAACTACAACCATAGGGCCACCTGGTTTGACATCATAACTTGACACCCTAGAAAACTTAAACTCGTTACGACAAGGAACTTGGAGCTAACATGGTGGGCAGCATGGCCATCTTCAACAATAAAACCTGGCTTCATCAACTAAACCAATTTTCTTCCTTAGAATTAAACAACCAAGCCATAGGATTTTGAGGTTGTCTTCTTATGCAACATAAATCCTCACCTTATCATTAGGCCTTTGTACAGCTCTGTTATACAATATAAGCCCTAACTCATTTTAGGATTCTGAGGTTGTCGTCTGTCACAACTTAAACTCTCACATCTTTCAGGCTATTTCTGTGATCGTTTCATACGAATGTATAAATAAAATTGGCAGGATGAAAAACCTAAATATTTCTTCTCTAAATTGAAGTTAAATAATAGGATAGACTGGGAAATCACCGAGGTTCTCCTCCAGATCCATGACATCCCCTAGTTCTTCCTCCTTTGGATTCTAAAATAAAATGCTCCAAATTTGAGCCAATCCCATTTCACACCTCTTTATCTGATTTTGTTGAAAAGTCTTATCCTTTTAAACTCCTTAAAGATAATATTTCCTGATTTTTATCGAGAGTTTTCTTAGGTGACTTCGGTTATCTAAGATGTAATTAACTATAGGGGCTTGCCCTTATAAGAAGCTTATCTGAACCCAACTTAATATAAACCTTATTTAATTCTTCATATTAAATAGGGAAGATTGTCGGCAAATAAAACGATTTTGTAGACCAAACGGATGTCATATATTTCTTTGTTTATTTGATTGAGCCTCATCTTTAAGTCCTGTGTTTATCCTTCGGGATAGATACAGGGTTTGAGGTACAACGCTCTTTCATTTAAACTATGAAAAATATTGGATCAGTTTGATTTCATATTTTTCTAAACTATATATACAAATGTCTTTCCGCAGCGGGCGATGGAATTTTGATTCTGGTGACCGACAGCTTCTTATGGGAAACTCCTCAACCAAAAATAGTGCCGAGAATGTACTATTAGATCTAAATTATTAACTACTTAGCAAAATTAAAATGCAAAGTTTAAACAATAACTACCAAACTATGTTTGTGTGATAAAGTTATTTAATATGAAAAATCATCTTTCCCATTACAATGAGTTTTTAGTAAAATGAGTTGAGATAAATGGTTTAAATGTGTATTGTGCCAAATAAGAGTAATTCTAATTATCTATCCTAAATCAATTTCATAAAGAATCATTGGCTAATCTCAGGTTTAGTCCCTAAATCCATGGTTAGACTGAAGGATACTGAATCTCACTCCAGTGCTCCACTTCCCTTCCCTTGAAGGCTAACGCTCGCATTAGTTTTTAAACACTAAGAGAAAATTGGGGATTTTAGTCTATCACCCTAAAATATCCAAGCCCAACAATATATATTTCCATTTTATTTGCACTTAATTTCATGAACGAAATACTCCTTCATAGAATTAAATGTGATTCTCACTCTGTTGTAGAACTCATACTTCATTTCCTGGATCATATGTTTCACAACATATTTTAATTTCAATTGGCCAGATCGAAAATTAAATTAAGAACGGAGTTGAAAAAACCATCACAATTTATTTTATATTTTAAAATTGGCACATCCAAATTATCTCTTCATTTCACGATATCTTAGAGTAGAGAGAAAGATAAAGAAAACTACTCAGACTTCATGAGAAAGATACAACAAAACAAAAATTTCAGGTATAAAAGAAAGTTCATACAACAATAATCAACAAACAACACTTATCTGAAACTTTTTCTCACAGCAAATCCCTTGTAGCCTCTCTTGGACTCTTTCACTCTTTACAATACTCTTGATTCTCTCTTAGAAGATTTAAGGAAGAAGAAATCTCTCACTTCTCTCCCACTTTAACAAATCTTAGAAAATAATTCACACTTAAACTCACCACAAAAATCAAAACTCTAAAGAATTAGATGACTAATGGACTCTAAGTGGTTGGGGGAGTGGAAGAGAGATTTTTCTGATGAATTTTCACTTTAAATAGAGCCTAATGTTGGTTTTCCAATAAGTGCATTACAAAAATCTTCAAAAATCATCCAAAATTGTTGAGTCTTCTAGAAATCATCTTGCACCGACATTGGCGTCGTCGACGCCCAATGTCCAGTGAATTAAATTTGTGCTTTCTATCAAATGGTGTCGTCGCTACTGCTCTTGGCGCCGTCAATGCTGAGGATATTCTGGCCTCTGTTCTGTAGGTCTGCGCCATCAGCGTCCATCCTGGCGCCATCGACGCTGAGTATTTCTTCAAAAATGCCATTTTGACTCCAAATTCCATCCTTTTGCTTCAAGGCCTAAAAATCAACAACCTGCAATAAAATAGTAAAAATACTTTCCTTTAAAGTGTAATATCACAAAAAATGAGTACAAAATATAGGTCTAAATATGCTATATTTTTGGTGCATCACTGTCCAATCCTCCACCATCATTATCACAGTCCTAACACATTCAAGTTGTTGTTTTCCTTCTTTCTGGTTACCCAAAGTGGAAAGCTACCATTCTTTGGACTATCATCCTCTTGCTACCCAGCTATTCTAGTTATAATCATTATCGTCCTAAGTCCATGGTATATAAACACTTCCTTACCCTGTTGCCACCTCTCCATCCCTCCCTTTAACTATCATCACCATCATCTGGGAATTACCCTAATATGAGTTTGTGTATCGTGCATATTATATTTTCCATTTCAATTATATTTTACTGTAACCACCTATTCAATAATAATTAATTTTTTTATCGCAAATTAGGATATCCTTAGTATTATTTGATAAGAACTAGCCTAACCCTAATCCTATTTTAGAGTTCCTATCATCTGTCATAGATCTAATTTTTTTCTTTCTAACCCTACATACACCCAAAGCATAGCCATGTTGCCAAGCAGATAATCACTGGAAGTATAATGAAGAGGAAAGGATATAATGTTGTTTATGAAAAAATCACAAAAAGGTGTCTAGGGAATTTCTTGGGAGAATATGCAATGGGAAACCTACCAACTACAAGTGAGGCTTACTATCTTTGAGAGGAGGTAATCTCAATAGGTCACCCATAGCCACAATGGTGACTTGGTATATCAAAGGAATGGAGTTGACTTCTTCCATCATATGGATTCTAGGGATGAAAAACCTCTACCTCGAAAATGTGACTTACAACATCTAAGAAGTCATAATTTTTAAATAATGGTAGATTTGTCATATTTTGAAGGCCACATGGATCTGAACGAGTTTATCAAGTTACTCTAGACCAAAGAATGTGTCTTTAAGTGAAAGGACATCCCAAAAGATGGAATGATAAAACTAATTGCTAGCAAGTTAAAGAAGAGTGTATAATTTTGGAGAGAAAAATTGAAGCACATACGCTAACATTAAGGAAAAGATAAGATCGCTACTAGTCCAAGCTTAAATGAAAGATGTAGCAGCAGTACTTGCCAACTCATTACATACCAGAGGTTTGGACCCACAGCTTCAAAAGTGGAGAGAACAAAGTCCCGAGCCACTTCTAAATCTTGCACGCAAGTTTCAACCTTATAATATTATAACCAGAGTACACTCAAGGGATCATCCAAGCTGACCCCATCTAAGGAAGCACTAGGTTAGAGTGAAGAACATGTGAAACCAAACACTCCAAATAGAAAGTGTTTCAAGCGTCATGGATTTGGGCATATTGAATGAGATTACACAACTAGGAGAATGATCTCTTTCATGGAATAGAGAGCAGTTGAATAGACAAACGTTGATCCAAGAGAATATGAAAATTTTAGAGAGGCTTCTTAAATTCAAGCTTACTAAGAAAAGACATCAACAATTCCAATTAAACATACAAGAGAAACTCCAACTGAGTTTATAATAATTGTTCTAGAAGGTAGTAAGTTTGTGGTAATGAATTTTCATACATAGTATGAGGTTGTGGCACATCAATCTATATTTTTGCAAGTATTTGGTTAAACACTAGTAAGATTGGCATGACTGATGGAAAAGGCTCTGAGTTTAAGAAGCTGATACTTGACACAAGGCAATTTTAGATAAAAGGATATCAAAATTTTCATTTATATAGTCTACCTCCTAAGGTGTTCCTATTGAGCGAGGCCCAAATTGTTCAAGAAGAGAAGATTTTGATTTACTTCTGGAAGACAATAAGGAGTCATTTAAATATTAAAATCGATTCAACAGTGACCCCCACCAAAAGTGGTTTAAACAAGATGGTTGAACTACGGTGTTGGGGATCACCTTGGGATCTTTATTAAAAAAAAAATTTAGTGGGATCCAATTCCTATGAGAGAAAAAGAAAAAGATTCTCCTATGTGGTTACTAATGAGAGTGGCCAACTTACCACATATTTCATCCAATTATTAATTTCTTTTCACATGCTTATTTTCAAATGCATCCAACTAAATAATAGGATTGGGAGATGCACAATATAGATTTACTTACTTAGGATTGGGCTCATGAGAATTTATGTCATTATATAGCTCCAACTCAAGTTGTGCTAAAAGTGAATGGATATTTATTCTATTATTTCTTCTACTTTCAACAAGAACAATTTGACAGAGTCCAGAGCTTCCCCCTTAGCCATGGCTATAAATCCCCCATTTTCGGCCAAATAAAGAGGTTGTCCAATTCCTTGATGAAGCCCTACCAAATTGCTCCCAAAGCTTCCCCAGACCTTTTTAAGCCATCCCAATCAAAATTTAGCCATATCCCCCACTGCAAAACCCAAATTACAAGCTTGAAACCCGGAGTTTTTTCTGTTACAACACTAAACTCCACAAACTTTGAAATTGATTGTTCTAGAAGCTTCCTCAGATCAAACGAGGAAGTTCCCCATGAAAGCTCCATCACTTTGAGCCCTCTAACGCACTTCTAGACCAAGCCCAAATCACCCCTTGATCAAAATCCTACAGAGACTTTACACGAGCTCAAATTGACATTTGGAGGAGCTTCATGAGGTCACAACGATCATTCTCAACCATTAAAATCGAGGCTACACCTCTTAGATAAAGGTATAGACCATTTCTCCTAAATTTGAGCTCAGTTGGGGCTTTTATGAAGAAAACTTTAATTTCGTGCTTGGTCAACCGTATGGATGTGTTCATCACGGTTAGATGCACATGTGAGAAGAAACCATAAGTGATTTGGTTGATTATCGAGCAAGGTCGAAGAGTTTTAGTGTGGACGGTTCTTGGTTTTACATCGAATGGGGATAATGAACGAATGTCGTCCATTTTCATGTGTATCAAACAGATGGATTTAATGGCACCAGACAGAGTCTTGTTACGCAAACTGAGGGCTGAGTCAGCGCCGATGCTGAAGGCAGCATCGAATGGGAGCACGTCTCGTGGGCTTTCAGAGCTGCCAAGGAAGGACGTGGCGCCGACGTGGATAAGTAGGAAGTTAGGGCATTTTTTATTTAAATAAATTCGAAAATTTTAAAGAAATCATAACTTAGTGTAAAAAAATCATAAAAATAAAATAAAAATACTTTGATGCTCAGTGAATAGAACAGAATCATGTGAACAAAAAATCAAATTATTTAACTTATATTTAATTTTAAATTAATTAAATACTCTAAAAATTATTTAGATCATAACTATTTAAATATTAATAACCATAACTTGAAATTTAGAGGGTTTATTCTTCATGTGATTAGGAGTGTTCTCTAATTTTTCCAAAATCAGCAAACACCCTTAACCCTAAAGTCCTACTTTTTAGGACTAGTCACCAATTTTTAATTAAAATAATTATATAAATTAAAATATAAATCAAAAAAATATGAGGTTTGTTTTAGTAGGTTCACCGTGATTAGATGAGTTTAAAAAAGTAAAACGCGAGTTTAAAGTTTTTAAAACATAATTTTCTAATTTAAGACATTAAAGCTAATAAAAAATTAAGAAAATAAAATGTAATTCAATAAATCACAAAGTTTAATCCACAGTGAAGATAATGAATATCAAGCCTCTGTAAAAATTTGAAACCAATTTGAATTGAATTTAATATCAACATTTATTTTTCTAGGTAAATGAGATTTTTTTACTAAAATAATTATAATAAATAAAATATAATTTAAAAAAATTATGAAAAGTGGTTTGGAGTGATCCTTGTGACCCGAGGCACTCATGAAAAAAAATGATGTTAAAACAAATAGTTAGTTTTGAGCTAATTTTAAATTTAAAAATAATTAAAAATAGTTAAAAATCATAAAATACAAAAAATGCACCAAAATGCCACAAATTGTTCCTTAATAACTTGGGACCACTTAAAATATTTTTTTTTCTAATTTTCTTAATAAAATTATGTATTTTTAAATGTCTAAAATATATTTTCCTTGATTTTTGATTAAAATATTCACAATAAATAAAATAAAAAACATAAAAATGAAAAAATTAATTCTCCTAGTTCTTCAAACTCAAAGGGACTAAAGAAAAATATAAAAAATAATTTTTGAAATTAAATTATATTTTTTTATTTAATTAATAATTAAAATTAATAAATAATTATAATAATTAAAATATAGCTAAAAAAACTATGAAATTTGGTCGAAGTGATCCTTTGACCAAGGTGAACCTCCAATAATTTTCCTAAGGATATGAACTTTACTTTGATTAATTAAATGAATTAACATTGAAAATCCATATTTTTGAGTTAAAATAATTATTAAAAATTGAATAGAAATGAGTAAACCATAATTTCACCTCTGATATTTTAATTGACCCGTGAGTGGGGTACCAAGCAAATTTCAAACTCATTTGAGTTGATTTTAATGATTTACAAAGTGGAAAGCCTTAGGAACAAAGTGGTAATTATGGGATTTTGATGCCCTAATTAAAATTTAAGTTAAGTCAAAGGGTAAATGGGAAATATTGATCATGATGAACTTCCTTAGATGTTTGAAACAAGAAGGGCTGAGAGGTAGAAACCAACTCATCACTTTTGTACAACAAGGGTGAAATTGTAATTTTTTCTAAATATGATGGCCTTGAGTTAGGAAGATGATAAATTACACATTTTAAGCCCCTAATTGGTGCTTAGATGATAAGCATGATCTTTTAATAAGATTTAAATCCATATAACTCAATATTTTGATTATTGTAAATCTACCCTGAAAGCTTAACTTAAGGGCTTAGTAGTGAGCTGGGCTTGATTTGAGTTTGCTTAATGAGGCTTAGAAAAGGAAAATTAATCAATCATGAATACCTTTAAAGAACTACAAGCCTAACTTTAATCATGATTCTAAGATCCTTAATGATTTAAGCTTGCCCTTAAAGGCATCCGCTTACATAACAGTTAAATTAAACATCAAGTTAATGTTTAAGTGCCCCGTTCACGGGATAATTAAAACATCAAGGTTCATTGGGCATAAGATAAATTAATTATCACTGAATCTAAATTTAACTTCAGATGATTAATTGAACAACATAATAAGTTCAATTGAACTCGAAATGGTTCAAAGGGTTTTAAAAGTTGTTTAGGGTCATGCTTCGAACACTTTTATGATCTTTTGGATATTTTGAAGGAAAAATGAACTTATTATGTTTTATTCAAGAAATTCATTCTTAAAACTTTTAGGGACCCACCAAGTTATGCCTCGGGACCCAAAAATTCTCATAAAATAATAAAATTTCCCTGCACTACTTATCCTACATTAATTGACCCAATGCTCAAGGATTTAAGTCTTCTTTATGGTATTTAAATCCTTATGGGCAACTTAGATTACTTGTTTTTGCCACATATGGATAATTGGGCTTGTGTAAGTATGAGATCTAGGTGTCTAGGGTGATGAAGATAATGCTAAGGTCTGCTAAGAGAGAGATACAAATTGGGATTTAGAATAGTATCTCCAACCTCAAGGACTCTCACTAAGGGAGGATAGAATCAATGATACTATTTGATGACTCTTGATGAGATTGTTGCCCTCGATACTCTTAGGTTGCCTGTAGTCCTAGCTCGATCAAAATAATTAACATGTGGACTATATGACTTTGCAAAGTATTTACAAAAATGAAATTTCTTTTGCCTACTAAAATAAATTCTACATGCATGAAAATTAAGTTAAAAAGGAAAACTTATAAAGGCTCACGATTAATCATTTGGATCGAGGTTAGGATTATCCTCCGTAGATTATCGAGTTGGTAGCTCTTAGTTAAGGTTGGGAACCACACAATCCAACTCTGGCCCTTACCTTTACCAATGTCTTACACTTAGCTCTTATTATCCATATGTGACTATGGGTTTTCTTTTACTTACTCATGTTTTACTATGACTCATTTTTTGAATTTTCTCATACTAGATGCTTCTCTTTACTTTTTTTGTAATTTATTTAAATTTCTTGAAAATATATTATTCTTTATGATGCTAACCATGTGCAGTAGCAGAGGCCCTAGTACACTCATTTAAATATTTACAAAAAAATTATTATATCATTTTCCTTTACTGCCTTTTTTACTTATATATATATATATATATATATATATATATATATATATNTTCTTACCTGGAGTTAGATAGAGGACGACATCTACAACAACAAATTTCCTTAGAATTAAATAAAAAGCCATAGGATTTCGGGGTAGCCTCTTTCGTACAACATAAATCCTTAATTTATTTTTAGGCTTTTCTATAGCCATGTTGTGCAATATAAGCCCTAACTCACTTTAGGCTTTGAGGTTGTCATTCGTTATGACATGAACCCTCCAATCTTCCAAGTTATTTGTATGAACATGTAATCGTAAGCCATAAATAATAAAATTGGCATGATGAAACATATTGATAGCTTGGAAATTCACCGAGGTTCCCCTCAAAATCCGTGACATCCCCTAATTTTCTCCTTTTAAATTCTGAGAATAACAATTCCTATTTAATCTTGCCCATTTAAAATTTCTTTGTTTGACCTTGAAAACCCTAAACTTTTAAATTCTTGAAGATAATGACTTATGATTTAAATTAAGAGTTTTCTTAAGTGACCTCAGTTATTTAAGATGTATTTAACTATAGGGGCTTACCGTTAAAGGAAACTTTGGAACCCAACTTAATGTGAACTCTATCTAATCCTTTATATTAGATAAGGGAACTTTATCAGTTAACATAAAGGTTTCACAGAACAAAACATATGTCAAAAATTCTTTAGTTTATTTAATCAAGTCTCACTATCAAGTAACGTGTCTATTCCCTGAGATATATGCATGACTTATAGTGTTGTGCTCGTTAATTTAAACTATTGTCGTTATGAGATCGATTAGGTATCATACTTTCAAAATTTAAAATTTTACTTTTCAAAACCATATATATATATATATATATAATATATTTTTNCCTGCTAAGCTTGCTGGGCTGTTGGAGTGGTTTCTCTAGTGTTTGTTTTTACTCTGATTCACTTTGGTTGGTGGTTCTTACACCTCCTTGGGTTGGAATCTTCCTACTCAGTTACCATTACATTGGTTTCCTGGGACAAAGGTCAATGGTCTCTGACTGTCCTATTGATGTTGAAACCACTGCCCAATGAACTAAGCCTACATATGTAGGTGTGGTTGGAAGTGGGAATGACATTCCTTAGTTGTTTGAACACTTGTTGTTCCCTCAGGCCCTTCGTGATGGTGCTGCAGGTAAAGGGGTTTGTCCTTATGTTAATCCTTTATGGTTGAAGGATGGAGAACCTCCCATTCTATTTTCCACACAAAAAATTCTATCCTTTAATGAATCTCTTAAGTTTACTTAAATTGGTAAATTCCAATATGGACATTCTAAGATGGATTATGCAAAGAAATATTTTGAGGACCTTAAGCTCAATGGTGCTTGGAAATTGGGTTTACTGGATGATAGACATCTGTTAATTAAACTCTCCACTGAGGATGATTTGCAGTGTTTGTTAAACATTATCTACTGATTGTTGGGGATACTATGAAGCTAATTAAATGGACTCCGGGGTTTGATCCTAATAAAAAGCCTCCAATTGTCCCTATGTGGTTTAAACTACCTAATATTCCTATTCAGCACTATCACCAAAATGTACTTTTTAACATTAGTCGAGCTCTTGGATATCCTTTGAAGATAGATGCTCCAACTTATAATATGGCTAGACCTGCAGGAGCTAGAGTTTTAGTTGAAAGAGATATAACCCTTCCAGATGTTGAGAGGGTCTGAATTGGATATGAAGAGGAGGGTTTCTGGTAGAGCATTGTGGTAGAGAAAAGACCTATTAATTTTCATCATTGTAGAAAGTTTGGACATAATTTGGAAAAGTGCTATAGAATTCATCCACCATCTAAAAAAAAGAATCCAGAAATTCATAAGGAGAATGCAGTTGATGCTCTTCAATTAGAGGTAGTTACTGCAATTGGGAGGGAAGGGTTTCAGGTAGGAAATCCTTAGTCCCTGACATTGATGATGCCACTCAACACAAAGCCATTTTGAATAGCCCTACAGTAGTAGCTAATGTTCTGAAGGTCACTAATTCTTTGACACTTAACTGCTCTCCTACTGAGAAGAGACATTTGGAGGATAATATTCAAGAATAGAGATTATTAGATATCAATCCACATAAGACTGATGACCCTACACTTAACAATTTAACTGATGTGCTCACTGATAAATGACAAGTTCAAAAAAGCAACAAAAGAAGAAAGGGAGGCTGAAGTTAAAACAACTGTTGGAAGTTCAACTTGTGGATGGTCCTTCCATACGTCCACAGACTGAACCACATCCTAGAACCAGAGGGAAGGGGAGAACCTTGTCTCATTGATCAACTTCTTATATTGGAATATAAGGGGAGTGGCCCACCCCTCCTCACTCAAGAGACTAAAATGTCTCATCAAAACTCATAAAATTTGGTGCTATGCTCTTTTAGAGCCCATGGTCACAAAATATCCTCAAAACATTGTAAAAAAATTCTCTAAGTTTACTCACTTTGCAAATTTGAATAATAAAATCTGGATCTTTGCAAGATCTGAGTTATAGTGGTTTGTGTTACTTAATCATTCCCAATTCATACATATCTAATTTTCTGTTGGAGCTCAATTAGGGTATGCTACTTTTATCTATGCCAGTAGCTTAGCTAGTCAATAGCAGATCCTTTGGCAGGATTTGCTGCATTTGGGTAAGTTTATTGATTCCTTCTAGATTTTAGGAGGAGACTTTAATTGTATTACTTCTCCTAATGAAAAAAGAGGGGCTAATTCTCCTCTGCCTTCAGCTATGGCTAGGTTCAATGATTTCATCCATGATGCTACACTTTTTGATCTGGGCTTTCAAGGCCCTTAGTTTACTTGGAGGAGGGGCACTCTGTGGGAGAGGTTAGATAAAATGCTGGGCAATTCTAAGTGGCTCCAAACATTTCCTTATACTATTGTCTCACATCTTTCTATGGTTAGGTTTGACCAAAGACCTTTACTTTGTTCCATCCAGAACTCATCCAGCGCTGGAGGTACCCCATTTAAATTTCAAAACATGTGGACTTTACATCCTGAGTTCCTTCGGGAAATTGACAAGGTCTGGATTTTAGAACCTAATGACAAACCTTGGGTTAATCTGTGGAAACTGCAAAAGAAGGTAGCATTGCAACTTAGAAGGTGGAATTGGGAGAAGTTTGGAAATGTTTAAGATTAGCTTAAAGCTTCTCATGAGGAGGTTTTCAGGTTGGAAGCTGGTTTTCAAATGGGACTGAACACTGAATCTGAGGTATACCAAGAAAATGAGACACTCCTTTCCAAGATCAACTATAATGACAGTTTTCTTAAGCAAAAGGCAGCTATCTCTAAGTTCACTGAGGGAGACAGAAATACAAGTTCTTACCATGCTTGCATTAATTTCAAAAGAAAATGCAACATGATTCTTTCTATCACTAATTTTATAGCTCAGAACCTCACTTCTGATGGAGATATTGCTCAAGATGTTGTTTTTTATTTCTAGAATTTGTTCATAACCAGGCAAACAACTAGATTTACAACTGAGACTGCTCTCTTCTCTGATTGTCAGGAATATGTGCAAAGATTAAATATGACACATATACCTTTCGAGGATGAGATTAAAGCTGATTTAAACTACATTGATGGGCAGAAGTCTGTTGGGCCTGATGGATTTACCTTCACCTTCTATAAAGTTACTTGGTCTAAAACTAGTAAAGATGTCATTCAGGCTGTTCAAAATTTTTTCAATGGTGTTGATCTTCACAGGTATTTCACTTCTTCCACTATCACTTTGATACCAAAAAATCAAACTTCACAAAGTTGGGGAGACTTCAGACCCATCATCTTATCTATTGTTATCTCTAATCTGATTAGCAAGTTCATAGTTTCAGGCTTCAACCACATCTCCAAAATCTCATATGTGTTAATCAGGTGGCTTTTGTTAAGGGGAGAAATGTTACAGACAATATTTTGTTGGATTAAGAGCTTTTGCTAGACCTTGATAGGAAATGTAGAGGGAGTAATGACATTTTCAAACTTAATATAAAGAAGGCCTATGATACTATCAATTGGGAATTCATATTGGAAACTTTATCTACTAGGGGCTTCTCTGGGGATTTCATTAACTTAATTGTAAGATGGTTAAAATCAAATGCTCATTCTGTCTTGATCAATGACAAAAGTCATAGATTCCTCACCGCCTCTAGGGGAATTAAATAAGGAGACCCTTTGTCTCCTACTATCTTTATTTTATCCTTGGATTACTTTTCAAGGTTATTAAATAAGATGTTTACCACTTCCCCTCAATTTGTTTATCAACATAGATCAAATATCAACATAAGTCATCTGTCCTATGCTGATGATATCATAATTTTCTTTAATGCTTCCAAAAATGTTGTCAAGGCTTTGTATCACGACCTTAAGCATTTTCAGCAAGCCTCGGGTATGGAACTAAACCAACAGAAATGTCAAGTTTTTGTTAGTGCTAACAAAAAATCTCAGATTAGACATTGAATATCTGACTACATTGGATTCAATATTACTTCTCTTCCTATTTAGTATCTTGGAGTCCATTTAATCAAAGGCAAAACCAAGAAAACACAATTCAATGATGTGATTGATCAGATCAAAGCCCAACTCAACTGTTGGACTAACTATTTCTTATCAAATGGGGCAGAATTGCTCTACTGAAGAGCATTCTGACTGCCATGCTTGCTTATGTCCTCTAGATGTTTACAATGTAGAAGGGTACACAAGTGCTTCTAGGTAGGAGTTTTAATAAATTTCTATAGGCTGAATAGAAGAAACAGTTCCACTGGCTATCTTGGCAGAAAGTTTGTAAACCTCTCCAGGCAAAGGGTTTGGGCTTCAAGGATTTTCAACACTTAAGCTTTATTAATCTATGCAAGTTATGGATCAAATTTAGGGCCCAAGATAGTCTTTGATCTAAATATATGATGGGGAAGTACTGCAGGTTTGTGAATCCAACTCTTATTACTAAGAAATCGAGGGATTCCAAAATCTGGTCCAAGATACTAACTATAAAAAATCAAGCTGAGGATCTGTTTAATTGGGAGTTGGGTGAGGTCCAAATTAATTTTTGGCTGGATCATTGGGTGTGGAATGGGGAGAAGCTTTCTTGCACTAACCGCTATCCCAATTACCACAATCAAGTTAAAGATTATTGGACTGAGGACCAGTGAAACTGCAAAATGCTGAATACAATTCTCACCATGGATTAGGTTAATTTGGTTAAGGCCACTTCTTTCTCTACTAATCAGATGGATAAATTTATTACCAAACAAGCTCTTCACAGAAAATCTCTACATACATTTACCATAAGTTCTTCCATTGGAATCTTGTGGCTTGGGGGTAAAGTCATCTGGGGAAAGCTACTAACACCATCCATGTCCTTTTTTTGTTGGACACTTTGGCATTCTTTGCTTCCCCCTGATGATATCGTAAAAATGAAGGGACTGAGGGTTCCCTCCAGCTGCTATTTATGTAATGTTGAAGAAGAAACTTTAGAACATCTATTTTTTAGTTGTGGCTTCTCTCAAAGAGTCTAGTCTGGTCTACTTGAATAACTCAAGATTGATACTTTTACAGTGAGCTGGTTTAAATTTAACATATGCTGGGCAAACTTGAATGAAGCTAATCCATTAGTTCTTCCTTGTATGGTTGCATGGTTCATATAGATGAGCAAAAATCAAGCTAAGTATGATGACTACCTTCCTAGGGTCAGTTCTATGATTTTCAATTGCACTTGTTATATCTAGAAGCTTATTCAACACCATCAATTCCCCAACTTATTTAAGAATTGGATGCCTGGCATAAAAACCAACAAAATTTCAGGCCTCTTTTAAATTTTTGGAACCCCCCTATTCCTAGTTGGTTGAAAGTGAATACAGGTGGCAGTTACACCAGGGGTGCTGCGGGTGTTGGGGGAATCTTTAAGAACTCCCAGGGGAAATGCCTGCTATATTTTTCTTCTCGTAATTGGGCTGTTGATGCCTTAGAGGCAGAATTTATAGCCATTTACCGACTTATCAAATTTGCTTACCATTGTCAAATGAGCCAATTGATGGTTGAATCCGACTCCCTTATTTGTATTAGGATATTACCGAATGATGAAGCTCCCCCTTGGAATTTACTCAGGTGGAAAAATAAAATGAAGTACCTTCTAAATAGCTGCAAGTTGGAGTTCAAACACATTCCTAGAGAGGGTAATAGTCCTACCCATTAGTTGGCTTCCTTGGGGAGGAATACTGAACAAATTTTTGTTGGGAAGTCTCCTTCTTCTCACGTGCCTTTTCTACTACATGGAGATAATTTGGCCTTTCCTTACTTTCATGCTATGTAAAAGGATATATATATATATATATANGCCCATTTCTCTCTTGAGCAAGTGATCCCGATTTTCTATATAGATAGATGTAAAAAGTGATGTATGCGATTATATGATTAATTTCCTAATAGTTATTCTTAATTTACAAGGGTGACTAAAACTTGATCCAAAGCAAAGGCTAGATAAATTTTTCACTTTGAAGCAAATAAGAATGTAATTATATATGGGATACTACGCAAGTATACATATCGTTATCAAGTAATATATAACTTTTTGATTAAATCTTGAATATTAAACCCATAGAAAAGATTAGTTTTAGATAAAAAAATACTTAGCAATATGTATTATTACTCAAACTTAAGATGTTATAATAGAAATAAAAGTTTGATTCTTTTTGTAATTTTTTTATTAAGGAAAATAAAGTAAGCAACTAATTAACTTAACTAAAATACTTGCAAGATGAAGGTAATATAATTAAAATATCTTTTTTCTTATCATGAATAAGTGATAAACATAGAAATTCAGTTGTGGAAGTATGCTAAATGTGTTATGTCAAATTGGAGCAATAATATTCTTTACCCTTACTAGAGATGCTTGCTATAAAGAACATTGATTAATCTATAATTTGAATAGTCCTGAAGACCGGCTAGGCAGGGAAGATACTAGCTCTCACTCTAGAGTTCTCTCTTCTCCCTCCACATGGGGGATAACATCTCTTATCAAAACCTAAAACTATAAATCAAAATGGTGGCTTTAGCCTGTCACTCTAAAGTCCTCTAATTCTACGCCCTTGAAAATATATTTCCCTTTTTATTTGTACTCAACCTCATGAAATACATTCTCATTCATGAAATTAATATGTGATTCTAACCATTTGTTGACCGAGACAATACCATCTCAAATCTTACATGTTCTCACAATAGGTTTTAACATCTTAATTGGCAAAATCAAGAAGTAAATGAAGTGCAAGGTCTTGAATCATCACAACTTTATCCAACATTGAAGTTTAATACTTCACACAACTTTCTTTTAACATTTAATCACTTATCATTTTAAGGAATAATNAGCATGAAATCAATATGTGATTCTAACCATTTGTTGACTGAGACAATACCATCTCGGATATTACTTGTTCTCACAACAAGTTTAACATCTTAATTGGCCAAATCAAGAAGTAAATAAAGTGCAAGGTCTTGAATCATCACAACTTCTTCCAACATTGAAGTTTAATACTTCACACAACTTTCTTTTAACTTTCAATCACTTATCATTTTAAGGAAAAAGATAAGGAAAACTACTTAGAATCCATGGAGAAAACACAAACACACATGAGTTTAAAAGTAGAAATCATGCACACAAATAAGAAATCTAAATTAAAAACTAAGTGTGTCACTAAAGATAAACACTTATCTCAAATTCTCTCCACCAAATGCCTTGAATTTTTTTTGAATTATCTTCCTTCTCTCACAATACAAACTAATACTTAAAATAAAATAAAATAAAATAAAGGTGGCTGGTGGCAGTGATGGGCGGCGGCGACGGCCGNTAATATAAATAAAGCTACTCAGAATTCATGGAGAAAACACAACCACACGTAAGTTTAGAAGTAGAATTCAAGCACACAAACAAGAAATCTAAATTAAAAACCAAGTGTAGTCACAAAGATAAACATTGAACTCAAATTCTCTCTACCAAATGTCTTAAAGTTCCTTTGAATTTTCTTTATTCTCTCACAATACAAACTAATACTTAAAATAAAATAAAATAAAGTAAAGGTGGCCGATGGAAATGGGCAGCTACGGCAGCGGTTGTTAATTTTGGCGGCTGGTTGCTGACCCCTTCTTTTGGAAAATCTAAGTCTTTTCTTATAAAAATCCAAGGGGTGCCTTGGTGTCTCTTCAAAAATGTGTCTCCATTTTAATGAATCTTCTTGATGGTGCCCCTCATATAAGCCAATTGAATGAATTTTCGTGTCTATGGACTATTTCCAACGTTTTTATCAAGAGTTGCTTCAAACTCCTCTTAAAAAATCCGCTCCAATTAAATAAATCTTCAAGTAACTAACTTTAGTATTTAAGTATGAGGTACTTGGGGCTTAAGCGTGGATGCTCTAGCACTTATGCACTAATCATGGGCGCTTAGGCGCCTCAGTTCAATTTTGCTTCTTTCTTCATTTTTGCTCCAAATTTGACCATTTTTCACTCCTTTTAGCATTTCCATCCATTTGATTGTACCTACAAGAAAAACACATAAATAACTTTCAATAAAGCACAATATCTCAAAAATAGATATAAAGATGTGTATAAAAATACTATATATTTTAGGTGTATCAAAATCCCTCAAACGTAAGATGTTACTTATTCTGAGGTTACCTTTTTATCTTTAAATACCAACATAAGTAGATAATGCATATGAGTTTTTTCAAGCATTGCTAAAATTTAAAATTAGAAATATAGTAGTCCAATTTAGAAAAAAATATTAGTATATGAGACCAACTTAAAGTTTAGAAATTTTTAGTGTTATGAAATATGAAAATATGAGTTCCTATCTAATTCAAAAAGATTGTAGATTTTCCGAATATAGAATTTAGCCCTTTTAATATCTCCACTTAAAGTTTTTTATTAAGAATAATTTTACTTACCATATTATATTTTTAAGTTTAAGAGTTTCCTAAATCTTATACTTTAAAAAGATCAAACGTGGAACCAATTTTTGATTCGACACTAATCCTCAAGCTTCTCCTCCAATTTTTTCTTTTCTTTTCTTTTTTTTTTTCCTTTTCTTTTTCTTTTCTTTTTCTTTTTCTTCTTCTTTTTTTAGGCAATGATTACTATATCTGGATAGACATTTAATGGTTTTGAATTCTACTTCTCCTTTCCTAAAGCAAAGCCCTAATATAAATATTTTACTTATAAATAAAATAGTATTTTTGAAAATTATTTTTAATAAAAGAAATTTAAGTATTAAAACTAAAAGTCTAAATTTCTTAAATTTTCAAAAATACAATTTCTCTTACTAAAGATAGTTACACTATATTTAACATTTTCTACACTAAAAATTTTTAACTTTAAGTTTTTCTTTATTACTATAAATTTTAATTAAATTTTCTTACTCATTTCTAAAATCAAAATTTTACTTCCCTAATATAACATCATATACATAATCTTTTTTCAAATAACAATCAAATTTATTTGAAATACAATTGAGAATAAATAAACTTTTAAGTTTTTTTAAAATTTTTCATCTCACCCTCCCCCCAAACTTAATTTTTTAACAGAAATAAAATATTTAGCATCATATATAAAAGCAAGATTGAAAACTAACTATAACATGCTTGCAGAAATTTTCATATCCTAAATATGCAAGTACAAAAAATAAAAAATATGAGTAGAAAATTAAATTGATCAAATTTTAATTCTACTTAATATAAAGAGGTTCATTAGACTTCTATGCAATGGAGTATAACTGAAAAGCAAATAAACATACTCACAAACAAACACAATTGCAACATAAAGAAAATAACTGGTAGTAAATTGAAAAACATGCAGCTCTTAAGTAAAAAAGTTAGTTTAAAATTTAACTAACTAAATACACTAAACAACACAATTAACATAATTACTACTACACAAACATACTAACTACACAAAAGTAGAAATACATCACGGAATTGTCTACAAAACACAACAATTAAAACTAACAATTTCAATAGTCTTAACCGAAAATAATAAGTACAGAATGTCTGCACAATCCATAGTTCATAACAATACATAAACATAAAATAACATAAAACAAAAAACAAAACTACAAATTCAACTAAACATCGTCTTCCTCATCACCATCATCACTACGCCAAGCAGCTGTAGGCTCATATGGTGGATATCTAGGGTGGTACTGAGGAAATACTACATCTCAGTTACCTTTATTGAGATGCTCCATAGTTGTGTTGTATTCCTCTTCATAATCACTTCTTCTTCTCATATACCCACCAAATGCTCTAAATTTAATACCTTATCCACATTGTGATTGACATTATCTAAAATCCTTTGTAATAACTCAGTATGAGACTTAGAAACAAAAGTTTGATCCTGTGATGTAGAAGCATGTGAAGTAAAGGCTCGTGAAGTAGAGGCAGCAAAACTACTGGAGAATCCACCCTTCAAACCAAAAATAGAATAACGTGAATAAGAATTCACATTCACATTGGTAATGGGCTTTAGTGGCTGTAATGATTTCCTCCCAGCTATCATATCTAACACCAGCTTGCTCACATAACAAAAAGATTAAGGATGCAAATCCCAAACTTGCGGTAGTAGCAACAATAATAGAACTGGTAATAACTCCATAAATCATTCCTCCAATATCAATCGGCTTGGACTGTTGAATACAATAGTTTAAGGTTGCTCTTTCTTGAGCCACTTCACTAAAATGATTAGTAGGTAGCAGATGAGTAGAGACAAAATAGTGTTATGCCATTGCATTGGCATCCAACTTCGAGGCAAAAAAATTACTCTTCTTTCATTTGTAATTTTCCATAATCCTCTCCCAACAGTTAAAGTTGATATAATCTTGTCTAACCCCTCCTCAGTAGGACTATAGTTTGCATAAAAACACAAAATACTAGGTGTCAAATGGTAAAACTGATTAATTACCTCAGGTTAAAATGGTATTTTCTTCCCTCGCACTATGACTCCTTCATCATCATCCTCCGAGAGATTAGCGTAGAACTCTCATACTACAGAGATCATGGAGACAACATAATAAAAATAGAACCGCTCCCGCTGGAGGCTAACAATCAACTCTTCTACAGCTCCTCCCGGATTTTTAAAACATCGCTCAAGAATTAATTTTCTCGAATGCAATGCATTGCTATACAATCCTAAGCTCTCGAACTAACAAATTTACTTGAATTGAATGGAGCTTTTCCTTTGCTTCTTCTCATTCTTGGTGCCATTTTCTAAAAAATGTATAAAATTCAAAATAAATTCCATAATCAACTCCAAATCACTAAACTTAACTCCTGAAAGCTTAAACTAACAAATCCATGCATTTTCCATCAATTTTTCCAAAATTTTCCCCATGACTAGTGATTTTCGGATAGATCATGAATGTGCTCAAAATTCATGGTGAAAATCAAAAGTTTTTGCATAGAAGTAAAGTTCTTAACTCAAGAAAATCAAATCTAACAATTTTGGCTTGAATCCACTAAGAAATCCTGAAAATAGGTGTTTCCCTAGCCTAGATATTGTGAAAAACTGAGGAATAAGGTGAGCGAAGGAGAAAATAATGGAGTTTTTCCGACAAAAAATTCACTTAAAACCATTCACGAACCGATTTTCATGAATCAATGCTTAAGCGTGAATGGTTCGACACTTAGGCTCCAGTCTATCTACTTAGGCAGCGATTAAGTGTGGGTTTTGACGCTTAAGCGTTAGTGCACAAATTTTAATTTTTTTCATGTAAGTGAAATGCACTCCTAGCCTAAGTCAACCATCCTTCTATGGTCTCAAAAACACTGTATATACTATTTTCTTCCTCTTATCTCTTCTCTTAATCAAGTTTCACCAATCTTAGCTAATTCAATTCAACACTAAATAATATAAAATTTCACATAAACCAAACACTTATATTAAATCACGAACGATTACAAACATTTTTGAATACATAAATTCTCAATCCAAATAGTCTTAGATGAGAAATTCCTAACACAAAACTAGACTTTCATAACATAGAAAAACACTTTAAAACACACTTAAAATTAATAAAAAAAATTAAACACACAAACAGTAAACATAAGCACTAAATCATGAACTTAATTCCATTCTCTAGTTGATGAAATGAATTCTGGCTTATTGTTAGTCTCTCCTTCAGCATTTGGAATGTATAAATGAAGGAATAAATGATGATTAATAACTCTAGTTGAATCTTCTTCAATTCATTTGTTCTTTAGATACATTTTCTTATTTGCTTCTTCTATAAAACTAGTGTGGCTAAACTGCATCTTTAATTGCCATCCCATATGATCCAGATGTTCGTTAACTTCCATCACTTTTGCTTCAATTAAAGACAAATTAGCCTCAATTTTAGTGAACTTTTCTGCTATTCGTTCAATATTAACGGTAAGAAAACCGTTATACATATCTTGCACATTGTCACTAATAAACTTCTTTCTCATTACTTCCTCTTTCTTCTTCAAGTCACTCTCTTAAGATGACTTTTTTCCGAGACTCTCTCTTTTTCACTTAAAATTTAAAGTAAAATAAAGGTATGGTGAAATTTCCCTTTATTCACTTCTATTTATAGGCTTTGAATCTCCCCAATAACTTCTAGGCACGTCTTAGAACTACTCTTTCACATTCAAGACAACTAGTTTGAAGATAGAACATCTAGAAACCGAAATTTGCACATGTTTTTTTAACTGTCGCGTGCTCAATTTAGCACAGGTCCACTTAACGTCCAAAAATTCCTTCTAAAATTTCTAAGCCATCTGTTATGGTCTTAAAATAATCAATAACTTAATATATAATCAAATTGCTGCCAGAATTTTCTAATTCACACTCAATAACATAACAATAAACCAAACACACAAATACTTATAGGGTGCCTCGCACAAAGCGCTTAGTTTTACGTTATCAGCCTGAAGTAACCAGAGTTTATTCTGGTTGATCCAACATTAAAAAATCATTTAACTTAAGTTGTTCACCTAAAAAGTAGGATTTCAACCTGTGACCATTCACTTTGAATATTTTATCAGTTTTAGGATCTTTGATATCCACAACTCCATAGGGATAAACTTTCATCACAACAAATGGGCCCATCCACCTGGACTTAAGTTTGCTTAGAAATAATCTTAACTTTGCATTATAAAGCAAAACTTGTTGGCATGGCTGAAAATTTTTAGTCAGAATCCTTTAATCATAACACATTTTCTTCTATTCTTTGTAAATCTTAACACTTTCATAAGATTCATTCATTATCTATTCAAGCTCATTTAATTGCAATAACCTTTTATCACCATCATCTTTCAAATTGTAATTAAATTCCTTAATTGCCTCCTTAAGTTCAACTGGTATGTGACACGCTTTCCCAAATATTAGCCTGTATGAGGACATTCCTATAAGAGTTCTGTATGCAGTCCTATAAGGCCACAAAGCATAGTCAAGTTTGACATACCAAACCATTTTGGTTGGATTTACAAAATTTTCCAATATTATTTTAATTTCATGATTGGATAATTCAGCCAAACCACTTGTCTGAGGATGATAAACAATAACAATTCTATGGTTAATATGATATTTCTTTAATAAGTTGTTCATTATTGCATTTCTGAAATGACTTCCCCCGTTAGTTACGATCACTCTAGGCATCCCAAATCTATAAAATATATTCATTCTTAAAAACTTTGCAACATTTTGAGCATCACGTTGAGGTAAAACAACAACTTCTATCCTTTTAGATACATAGTCAACTGCTAACAATATATATAATTTCATAAGTTTCTTTAAAAGGCACACATCTTTGAATAATAAGATCCTTTCCTCGTTTATATAAAAATGGGTCATCCCAAAAATAAATTTTAACTTTAGATGAAAATTTCTTCTTCTGTCAGTATGTCATTCTATAGGGTATAATATCACTAACAATGAAGTTCACAATGTCTGCATATTATAGAACAAACAACTCAATAATATTGAACAATTTTTCATCTTCAAAATGTTAATTAATCTCTTTTCAAAATAGAGTGGTTTTTCTAATTCAAGTCTAGACAGATGATCAGCAATTTGATTCTTAGCTCCTTTCCTATCTATTATTTCAAAATTAAATTCTTGCAAAAGAAGAATCCATCGTATTAGTCTAGGTTTTGCATCCTTCATTTTCATTAAATATTTAATAGTAGAGTGATCTGTATGCATAATACATTTAGTTCCAATCAAGTATGATCTAAATTTATCAAAAGCATACACTATAGCTAATAACTCTTTCTTAATTGTTGTATAATTAATTTGAGCTTCATTAAGAGTTCTACTGCCATAGTAAATAACTTTGAAAATCTTATCATAATTTTATCCTAAAACAGCTCCAATAGCATAATCACTAGCATCACACATTAAATTAAAAGGTTTTTCCCAATCTGGTGCAATAATAATTGGTGCAGTGACTAATTTTTCTTTTAATAATTCAAAAGCTTTTAGGCACTCTTTATCAAAATTAAAAATTACATCTTTTTCAAGTAAATGACACAGAGGCTTAGCAATTTTTGAAAATTCTTTAATATATTGCTTGTAGAATCCAGCATGTCCAAAAAAACTCATAATTTCCTTTACACTTGTTGGGAAAAGTAAGTTAACGATCACTTGAATTTTTGTAGGGTCTACTTCCATACCATTTTCATGAAATTTGATGTCCCAAAACTATTCCTCCTACTATCGTAAATTGACATTTTTCCCAATTAAGGACTAAATTTTTTCCTTATAGCGCTTAAGAACTTTTGATAAATATTCTAAACATAAGTTAAATGAAGTTCCAAACACCAAAAAATTAACCATAAAAACTTCAATCCCTTTTTCAGTTAAATCACAAAAAATAACCATCAAACATCTTTGAAATGTAGCAGGTGCGTTGCATAAACCAAAGGGCATTCTTCTAAAAGCAAATGTACCTTCAGGACTGGTAAAAATTGTTTTTTCTTGATCCTCATGAGCTATTTGTATTTGGTGATAACTAGTACATCCATCTAGAAAACAAAAGTATTTATGCCCTGCTAGTCTATCCATCATCTGATCTAGAAAGGGTAGTGGGAAATGATCTTTCCTTGTGGCGAGATTTAATTTTCTAAAATCAATTCATATTTGTCATCTTGTAACTTGTCTTGTTGGTATTAACTCATTATGTTCATTCAAAGTCACAGTTACAAATGACAAATATGCATAAACTTCACATAACTTGACATTTCTTGAATTTCATTATCTTCAAACTTCCTTTTTCTAATAAGAATATCTTTCATAAACTTCACATAACTTGAAATTTTTTCTAAGGCTTCAGCAGATGGAATATTAATTGTAAGCTTCTTAAAAATTTATAGAAAATTTGAATATTGCTTATCCAACCTTTGTTGTCGAAGCCTTTGAGTAAATGGTGGTGGTGGTTTTTCCAAATGAACTTTAAGTGGAGAAATAGGTATTTCTAAACCTTTCAAAGCATCCTCTTTTGGTTCTTCAATATCTTATCTTTCTACTTCAGTCTCTTTTTGAACTCTACCTTCCAATTTTCTTCTGCTTCTAAGTTGAACAACTTTTACTTGCTCTTTATTTTGGTCTTTTGGATTTACCTCTATATTACTAGTAAGCGTTCCTTAGGATCTATTACTTAATGAATTTGCTATTTGTCCAAGTTGATTCTCAATATTTCTAATTGTAGCTCCTTGACTTTGTAACTGATTTCCACCCAAGTTGATTCTCAATATTTCTAATTGTAGCTCATTGACTTTGTAATTGATTTCCCATTTGAATATTTCTAATTGTAGCTCCTTGACTTTATAACTGATTTCCCATTTGTAACACCACTTCTTCTATAGACAACTTCTTCTCCTTAAATGTGAAGTACTATTAAGACCAGGGGGATAAGTATGTCTATAATTATTATTCCTTTGGTTGTTCCAGTCTCCCAATGAGTTTACTTGATTGTTCCCCCATTGCAAATTATTACCACCCGTATTATTATTCAAATTAAAATTGGGTTGGTTCTTACAACCTGGGTGATAATAATTCGAATATGGGTTATTCTTCTTGTTATTTATGGCATTCAAAGTTTCCAATGATGCTTGGGAATCCACCATTTGGCTTAATGAATTCTCTTCAATCATAGGTATTGGTTGAGAAAAATTCATTCCAAATTAGTCTAACTTCCTTGATATTGCAGTATCTTGATTCACTAACATGGCAAAAACATCAGTTTCATGAATGTTGGCCACTTTCTTAAGATTTAGCCTTTTAAAAAATCCATTGAAAATTATTTGTAACCATATCTTCAATTAAATCATAAGCTTCATTAAATTTTTTTGACATCAATGAACCACCAACAGCAACATCGATAATAAATCTAAGAGATCCAACTAATCCATTATAAAATGTTTGAATTATTAACCAATCTGGTATAACATGGTGTAGACACTTTTTTAGGAGTTTTTTAAATCGCTCCCATGCTTCATAAATAGATTTCTCTTCAAACCGACTAAAAGATGTAATATCATTTCTAAGCTTCGTAGTCTTTGATGGTGGAAAATATTTAGCAAGAAATTTCAGTGCTAAATCACTCCAAGTTATGATAGATCCACCTGATAACAAATGTAACCATATCTTAGCTTTATTCTTGAGTGAGAAAGGAAATAATCTAAGTCTTATAGCATCATATAATACAACATCATATTTAAATGTACCACAAGGAAATAATCTAAGTCTTATAGCATCATACAATACAACATCATATTTAAATGTACCACACAATTCTAGAAAATTGGCAAGATGTAAATTTGGATTTTCAGTTGGTACTCCTCCAAACTGATTATTTGATGCCATTTGGATAATAGCAGGTTCAAGCTTAAATGAATTAGCAACTACAGTGGGTTTTTGAATACTACAATGAAGTTCATCCATCGTAGGGTTTGAATAATCTCTTAAAGGTCTAAACTCTTCAAAATTTTAATTATTTTGATTTGTTATTTCTTGAAATTTTTCAATAATTTTTAATTTTTTTTAATTTTTCTAATAGTTTTTTCTAATTCAAAATCATAAGACACAAGTCCCGCGAAACCTGAATTATGCATACATTACTATAAAACAGATAAAATAAAATAAAACAAAAAATAAAAACACACAAACAAGAAATTTATATAAAAATGACACTACAATATCCTGAAATAAATCTTAAAATTTAAATAAGACTTACTAAAAATTTTCTTATCCAAAAACTTCTTTTTGAAAATATTTTTTTTCAAATTACTTATATTTTTCTTCTTTCTTCGGCAACGATGCCAAAAAACTTGATCTCAATTTTCTATATAGATAGATGTAAAATGCAATGTATGCGATTATATGATTAATTTCCTTAATAGTTATTCTTAATTTACAACAACACCAAAGACTTGATCCAAAGCAAAGGCTAGGTAAATTTTTCACTATGAAGCAAATAAGAATGCAATTATAATATTTTAATATGGGATACTATGCAAGTATATGTATTGTTATCAAGTAATATAAAACTTTCTGATTAAGTCTCAAATATCAAACCCATAGGAAAGATTAGTTTTATATAACAAAATACTCAGCAATACATATGCTTACGCAAACTTAAGATGCGATAATAAGAATAAAAGTTTGATTCTTTTTGTAATTTTTTATAATTGAAAATAAATTAAGCAACTAATTAACTTAACTAAAATACTTGCAAGATGAAGGCAGTATAAGTAAAATATCTTTTTCCTTATCATGGATTAATGATAAACATAGAAATTCAGTTGTGAAAGTATGCAAAATGTGTTGTGCCAAATAGGAGCAATAATATTCCTAACCCTTAGTAGAGATGCTATAAAGAAAATTGGTTAATCTATAGTTTGAATAGTCTTAAAGATCGACTAGGCAAGAAAGATACTAGCTCTCCCTCTAGAATTCCTTCTTCTCCCTCTACTTGGGGGCTAGCATCTTGTATCAAAACCTAAAACCATAAATCAAATTGGAGGCTTTAGCCTGTCACTCTAAAGTCCTCTAATTCTACACCCTTGAAAATATATTTTCCTATTTAATTACACTCAACCTTGTGAACTACATTCTCATTCATGAAATCAATATGTGATTCCAACCATTTGTTGACTGAGATAATACCATCTCAGATCTTACATGTTCTCACAACAGGTTTTAACACCTTAATTGGCAAAATTAAGAAGTAAATGAAGTGCAAAGTCTTGAATCATCACAAAATTTTCCAACATTGAAGTCTAACACTTCACACAACTTTCTTTTAACATTTAATCACTTATCATTTTAAGGAAAAAGATAAAGAAAACTACTCAGAATCCATGGAGAAAACATAACCACACCTGAGTTTAAAAGTAGAAATCATGCACACAAACAAGATATCTAAATTAGTCACAAAGATAAACACTGATCTCAAATTCTCTCCACCAAATGTCTTGAAGTTCCTTTGAATTCTCTTCCTTCTCTCACAATACAAACTAACACTTAAAATAAAATAAATAAAGTAAAGGTGACCGGCGGCGGCGGTGGTTGTTAATTTTGGTGGTTGGTTGCTAGCCCCTTCTTTTGGAAAATCTAAGACTTTTCATATAAAACTCCAAGGGGTGCCTTGCTGACTCTTGAAAAAGGTGTCTCTATTTAATGAATCTTCTAGAAGTTGCCTCTTTATAAGCTAATTGAATGAATTTCTTGTCCATGGGCTATTTCCCATGTTTTTATCAAGGGTTGCTTTAAACATCTCTTAGAAAATCTAGTCTAATTAAATAAATCTTCAAGTAACTAACTTTGGCACTTAAGCATGGATGCTCTGGCGCTTATGCGCCAATCCTGGGTGCTTAGGCACCCCAGTTCATTTTTGCTCCAAATTTGACCATTTTTTACTCCTTTTAGAATTTTTCATCCATTTGATTGTACTTACAAGAAAAACAAACAAATACCTTTCATTAAAGGACAATATCTCAAAAATAGGTACAAAAATGTGTACAAAAATACTATATATTTTAGGAGTATCAGCAAGTACAATCAGTTTTTTTCTATTATAGGACCATCTATTTAGCCATCCTTAAATAGATCAGAAGTCTTTAAGGCTTTTCCTACTCTGTGGGGTCAAACCCCCAATAGATGTGTGGGTGAACTAGTTTCACATGGGTGAAGTACGTTGTGAAATTGGTCCTTAACTAGGTTTTGAACTTCACCTTTTCCTCGTATCTTTTTGGTTCGATTTGCTATCCACAAATTGAACAAAGTCTTTAAGTTTCTTAACTCTCATTCAATTTCTAAAATTAAATTAAACCCTCCAAAGTCAAAATCACCAAATGAAAACCAAAATGAAACACATGCATTTTTTGAAAAAAAAAATTAATATAAGAAAGATATGCCTAGTTCACAGAATGACCTTCGTTGATTTTTAGTGCTTGCACTAAAATTATGAAGTATCGGTAATTGCTAACCCTCAAAAATTTCTTTTTGAAGTAGCTACAATGTCATCCCCAACCTGGATTAAGTTCGAATCTGGGTTTGAAGTTGTACTCGATAAGGCCCCATTCATTGTCATGAAAGTTACTGCTCTAAATTTTTAAGAGCCATCTACTAGATTTAATTTGAAATGTCACTAGGACTTGCCTTCTTGCAAGAAGGTGAAAGTCACTACTTCTCCAGTACCTGTCAGGTCTGTTATTCCTACACTCGCCAGATCTATTGCTCCTGTGTCAAGGAGAGTTGTCACACCTACCGCTATCAGATTTACTGTTATCGTTCCCTCCATTTTGTCTATCAAAGGGAAAGAGATTGAATTTGAAGAAGAATCAGATGATGTGTCTGCCCCTTTGCAGTCTGTGTTCATAATTGGTTATAGTCTGAGAGTTGTGCCGCTGACCAAGTCTTATAAGAGGAACCGTAACCATATGATTTTGAGGGTCGCTGACCCGACCCACAATTATGCAGACATTTATATTCCTTAGTATGCCAAAAAACTTGACCCTTTAGCGGCTAGTAAGAACAAATGTAATTTGATAAAATTTAAAGAAATAGTTTTCTCACTAGAAGTACTACACAAGTATACGTATAGTTTCAAGTAATATATGATTTTTTATAAAAAACTCCAGTATCAATTCCACTGAGAAATCTAAACAAAAAAGAAATGAAAGTCAAGAATTTTAACTTTAAGAAAACTTTACTTAAGACTGCAGCAAATAACCAAAGTATTAAAGATGAAATTAATTTTACTAATTTGTGCAAATGCAAATAAAACAAAATTTAATGATTTATAAAATATATAAAAAAGACTTTCTCCTTGAATTCATAATCAATATAGGATTTCAAATGTTTAGAAGTTTAAATGTGGTATTGTGACAAATAGGAGCTTACATATTCTTTCCACATGTAAAGAACATTGACTAATCTAAAGTTGGTGTCGGCATGTATAATAGTGTTGGGTAAGTTCTAGTCTCTCACTTCTAGATTACCCACTATGCTCTCTCTATGGAACCTACCAGTGACTCTTAGTTCCAATATCTAGACCAAATTGATAGAAAAATCAAGTCTATCACTCTAGAAACATCAATTCTACTCCCACCAAATCTTATCTCCCTATCTATTTGCACTCCCCCTTGAACTAGCGCAACTGTTCTTTCCAAAGTAACATGAGATACTTACAAGTTAAAAAATGTAAGCCCTCTCAGGTCTATAAGTTTCCTCAACAAATTTTAATAATACAAGTAGCCAATTTGTAAAGTAAATGAAGGACCGATAAAATTATCATCACAACTTTTTGAAATAAATGTAGTTCTAAACAAAATCAAAATCACGTGCTTGATTACTTCATATTGCAAGGAGAAAGAGAGAAAACTACTCAAAATGCATAGGGATAACAAGAAAAAACATATTTATAAAACTCAAATCCAAAGTACAAGACTTAAATACAAAGATACAAATACTTATCTGGAATATTTCCCCAAGTACTCCTTTGAATTTCTCTAACTTCTCTGACTCCAATGACACTTACAGGACTCACAAACTTCAAAAATAACAAAGAATCACCAAAAAAACTTCCCACACTCTTTGCTCACTCACACATTGTGTGACTCTATATATCTAACTCTCTTAGCCCCTTGGAATTAATCCCTATTTATAAGGCTTTGAAAATGACCAAGGGTTGCTTCAAGCATCTATTGAAAATTCGACCTCATTTAATGAATCTTCTATAAAACAACTATAGCACCTAGGTACCAAACTGTCTCACCTAGGTGCCAGCCAAGTTTTGTATCTGGCACCTAGGCGCCAGTTCGGCTGGTTTGACAATTTTCTTTAGTATAGCCCATATTGCTCCTTTTTTATGTATTTTTTCTCCTTTTTACTCTTAAATTCTTTTCTTTCACCTAAAAAAAACATAAAAATACCTTTCATTAAAGAATAATATCCTAAAAATTGAGTATAAAGTGTGCATAAAAATAGGCAATTTTTACGGTGGATTAGCCATCAGGGCCAAGGCTACATAATTAGCTCACGTCAAGTAGATTTCTTAGAAAGAGGGACTCGGAGTACTTGAAAACTCTCCTCTCCTCTATGGGAGCAGGTTTCCTCTATTGTAAGACACTACTAGAGATAATAGCCTCCACAGGATTGCTGCCACTTTACCACCACCTCATGGTCATGGTGATGAGAGGGAGAAGCAGCTAGATATAGAGTTTTCAACAGGAGTAAGTTCATCAGTTTCGATGCGTAGAAGTTATATGATCAAGTTCTTGTGAAGAAGAGATTAATCAAGGAATGAGGATTTGTGAATCGAGGATCAACACAACAAATACTCGAGTGGAGCAGATTATTGCACAAAGACGCTGGGAAGTGCTTTACTCTACCATTGTTGCGGTAGTAGTTCCTGTGGTGAAAGAGTTTTATGCTAATCTTCATGGAATTAACCAGGGAGTTGTCTATGTTTGAGGCAGTTGGGTACCATTCACTCCTTCAAGAATAAACAATTTATTTATGATTGAAAGTGTCACTATTTGTCACTATGCAAATTTTGTCCCTACTAGAGATAACATGAATGAACTCCATCAATTCCTTATTGCTGAAGAAGCAAATTAGGATACAAGAGATAATAAACATGTAAGTTTTTCTTAATCATTATTGAATCTTGCATCGATGGTGTGCAAATTCTTTATTTCATAAAAACTATTTCCTACCATGAAAATCAATAAAGTGACTAAGGAAAGTGCTATTTTGAATTATTGTATTCAAACCAGATGACCTATTAATGTGAGTGCTTTAATTATAAAATCTGATTTGGTTTTGATTACCAACAAATCGACTTATGGGTTGGGACATCCATCTACCATATTCCTACTATGCAGCTAGTCACAAGCACCAAAGAGGAAAAAAAGTGCTTCTCTCTTAGAAGCCTATGGACCCAGAGGTTTGTTGCAACTGCATAGGAAAAGGGGAGGAGAACAATATGAATATTGTTATCGATCAATCATCTCAAAATTCATCACCTATTTAGCCCCATTTTCCTTATATTTCACATGATATTTTCAAAAGGATCAAGAAGTTGGAGAAAGAGGCACAAAATATTATGAATTCAATTGAAAATATTTCTGACATATTTGACAATTTGGATTGGAGGATGAAAGAATGTTTTGAACATACTGGAAGTATTGAAGAAGGTATGGTGCATATGTTTAAGAAAAATGCTTGGATTAAAGAAGATTCGACAAACAAATTTCCTCACCGACCTTTTTACAACTTATATGTTCAATACCAATCCATGGGAAACATTCCAGAAGACAAAAGTGAAGAAGATGTTTGAATTCATTTTTAATACGGAATTCATAATTATTATTGCTTATATGTGTTATGTGTTTATGTTGGATTTCATTTACTTTTATTATTGAACTTTATCTGTGTCATATCTTGAGCATTTAACATTTAGACTTCAGCGTTAGTTTGTATGGTTTTATTTTAATGTTGAATTAGATGTGTTGGCTTGAAAAAGTTACTTTGTAATCATTTGTATTTTATATATAAATGTGAGTTTTGTTTTGTTTGTGAAAATATGTTGTTAGAAGATTGTTTAGTTATGAATATAAATGTTTAATTAAGTTAATTAGAGGTTAACTTGGCGCAGTATGCAGCCGATTTCCAAAGAAAATCAAAATCTAAAAATTTTTTGTGTTGGCACCAGAGATGCCAAATTTGGTGCCTATTCTTGAAAATGCCCAGATTTACTTAAAACCGCAAAAAAACCCCAGTGAAACGCCATTTTTACTGCTTAGGTCATCCCCTATCTCTAAAATAATGCCAAAACGTAACTTATAGCTTGCCATTTGGAGGATTTAAGGAGATTTGAAGGCTAAAACGTTTCAGATTCTATCTTTTGTAGGTAAGAGCTTGATACGCCTAAAAATGTATTATTTGTCATGCTTCATTTCATAATGATATTTCATTTTAAAGATATTTTTTCTTGTGTTTTTTGTTGTAGGTACATCAGATTGAAGAGTTTGGAGTGATTGGATCAAAAGAAACAAAAATGGACCAAAACAGAGCAAACCGGAGCAAATCGGGTAGAATTGGGGCACATCAAAGCCAAGGGGACCTAAACCGGACACTTAAGTGCATGTTCCCAGTGCTTAAGCACCCAAAATGGCACTTAGGCACCACCAGATAGAGAGGACGGTGCCTAAGCGCCCTAGAATCGGTGCTTAAGCGCCAGACATGGATTTTAGCATAACTTCTTCAATATACGTCGGGCTTGGACAATTTTTGAAGCATTTCTTTGTGTATCTCTTAAGAAATTCATTAGAAATGCAAAAATGGAATTTATAAAAGAATTTTTGGCGGTTATATGGAGTTTTGAAGAGGCAATTCAAGCACCATTTAGAAGATTCAATGAATATGGACAGTTTTGAAGAGACACTTAAGCATCTCTTGGGAAATTATAAAAAAAGGCTTGAAAATGTTCTTAAAATAGTTCTGAGACTCTTGAATTAATTAGAAGAAGAGAAGAAGGCTTGGAGAAGAAGAAGGCTTGGGCGTGAGCTCCAAGTGGGGCGGTAAGGTGAGAGAGAAAGAGAGAGAGTGAGAGATTTCTTCTTTTCTTTTTAGTTTGTTCTTGGGGAGGATTGTAAGGAGATTGCTTTTAATATACAAGGAGAGTTTGATTTTTATCAGAGATAAATATTTTCATTATATTTTGATTTGAATTTAGTACATTTTTTGTATGTTTTTAAAGTTTTGTTCAACGAAAAGTTCTTGTTGTTTCTCCATATGTAGTGAGTTGTTTTCTTTACTCTTTCCTCTTGTAATGAGTTAGTATGCATGTGTAGGATATAGAATTGAGTAGAGTGAGAATATATTGGATAACTTTTACTTTATTCTTCATTTACATGTAAACTTGATCTCAACTTGCATATTAAAATCTATCGTAAGAACATGTAAGATCCGGAATGGTATTGTCTCAATCAACCATGATAGAATCACATGAGATTGTATGGATGAGAATATAGTCCATATATTTAAGTGGAAATAAATAGAAAAATAATCTTTAAAGGGTGTAGAATTAGAGAAATTTAGAGTGACAGGCTAAAGCTCCTAATTTGGTCTATGATTTTAGGTTTTGATGCGAGATGTTAGCCTCTAGGTGGAGGGATAAGAGAGAACTTTAGAGTTAGAGCTAGTATCTTCTCTGCCTAGCCCGTCTTCAAAACTATTCAAACGTTAGATTGAACAATGTTCTTTATAACATCTCTAGTAAGGGTAAAAAATATAATTGCTTCTATTTGTCACAATCTATCTCACTACTTATTTTACTTTTACACATGTCACTACTTTCATTGCATGAGGAAGAGTACTTTTAATATATTAAAACCACACTTTCTGATTTTCACTAAGTATTTTAATTTAGAAGTAGAAGTAGTATTGTTGTGATAATTGTAGGATAAAATTAAAACAAAACTTTTATCGACCTTTCAAGCTAGGGCGTGTTATTCTAAACTAGAATTTCTCTTGAAAGTTGCCACGATTAACCTCGATCTCCGTGGGATCAATATTTTGGGGCTTAATTAGAAAGCCCTATATTACTTGCTAACGATACACATACTTGCGTAGAATCCCTAGAAATGTAATTGGAGTCTTACTTTGCTTGGGATCAAGTTCATAGTGTCATTACCGGGGATTAAAATCTTCAAGTAGTGGTGTCAACTTCTTAAATTCTACATATAAAAAAGAATATCAGGATCAAGTTTTTGTCGCCGTTGCCGGGGATCGCAACAGTTGATCTTGACTTTTAGGAGAATTTTAGTTGAGTTAATTAGGCTTAGACTTGGAAACTATAGTGTCGTAAAAATTATTTTTGTGTGAAAAGTGTTTTTTGTATGAAAAGTGTTGTGAAAAACACTGCTTGTGTGAAAAGCAACGTGTTTGTGAAAATGTTTAATAATGTTGAATATATTTTAGTTTTTTTTGTTTAATTATTAATGTATTATTTTTTGTGTTGCGTATGAGAAACAAAGGATCTGTAAGACTTGTGTCTTATGATCGTGAGTTAGAAAAAAGAAAAAAATAAAAAAATAGAAAGAACTTGAAAAACTAAAAATGGAAATGAAAAACATTCAAAATAATAACTTATTAAATCATCCTAAATCATTGAGGGATTATGTAAATCCTACGACAGATGAAATTCACTCAAGTATACAAATCCGTGTCATAGAAGCTAACTAATTTGAAATAAATCCATCGATTATCCAACTAGTGCAGAACAACCAGTTTGGGGGAACCTTTGGAGGATCCTTATTTACACTTATCAAAATTTCTAGAACTTTGTAATACATTTAGTTATAACGGCGTGTCAGACAATGCTGTTAAACTAAAGCTTTTTCCTTTATCACTAAGGGATAAAGCTAAAATGTGGTTATACTCATTAGCACCTGGCTCTATTAAAAATTGGGAGGAGTTAACTTAGAAAGTTTTAGCTAAGTATTTTCCACCTTTAAGGACAACTAAACTTAGAAACGATATTATCTCATTTTGTTAGTATAAAGGGGAATTAATATACAAAGCTTGGGAAAGATTTAAGGAACTCCTAAGAAAGTGTCCACACCATGCTTTGCCCGATTGGTTAATAATTCAAACTTTTTACAATGGGTTAGTAGCATCCCTTAGGTCTACAATTGACGCTGCTGCTGGTGGATCAATAATATTAAAACCATTTGATGTAGCATATGGTTTAATTGAAGAAATGGCTACAAATGAATTTCAATGGCCCTCTGCAAGGGTAAATCCAAAAGAAGTAGCCAGTGTTCATGATACAGCTGCGATTGCAACTCTTGCATCTCAGGTTGCTACAATATCAAGGAAGTTGGACCAATTTGGAATGAACCAACCTCAATTTACTCCAGTAAGTGAGGAAAGTTCATTAGGGAATACGATTAATTCTAACTTTTCATATAGTACTTTAAATACCATAAACAACCTGTATTCTGACTTTTACAACCCAAGTTGGAAGAACCATCCTAATTTTAACTGGTATCATACTACTGGTGGTGGAAACCTAAAATGGGAAAATAATCATGCAAATCCTTATGGAAGTTGGAATAATCAAGGGAATACAAACTATAGACCTTCATATCCACCAAAGTCTAACAATGATCAACATTTTGAGGATAAGAAGATGTCTATAGAAGAAGTGGTATTACAAATGGGAAACTAGTTGCAAGGTCAAAATGCTGTGATTAGAAACATGGAGAATCAACTTGGACAAATTGCTAATTTACTTAGCAATAGACCCCAAGAAACACTTCCTAGAAACACTGAGATCAACCCTAAAGAGAAGAATGATGAACAAATAGATGTTGTCCAATTAAGAAGTGGAAGAGAGATAAAGGATGTGGTTAGAAAAGAGAAAGAAGTTGTGAGAAAAACAAAGGAAACTAAAAAACCTAAAGAACATGTTTCTAAGGATTTCAAAAATTTAATATCTCCAACTAAAATTAAATTAGAAAGTCCACCACCTCCATTTTCTCAAAGACAGACAACATGAGTTGGATAAACAATTTTCAATGTTCATGGAAGTACTTAAAAGGTTAACGATAAATATTCCTTTCACTAAAGCTTTGGAACAGATGTCAAGTTATGCAAAATTTATTTAGAAGATGTTAAACAAGAAAAGGAAGTTTGGGGATTACGAGACAGTTACACTAAGTGAGGAGTGTAGCACTATATTTCAGAAAAAGCTTCTTAAGAAACTTAAAGATCCTTCTAGCTTAACAATTCCTTGTGCAATTGGAGAAAGATTATGTGGAAAAGCTTTATGTGATTTAGGATCGAGCATTAATGTGATGCCTCTATCTATATTTAGAAGGTTAGGTTTAGCTGATATTTCTCCCACCCTTCAGTTAGCTGATCGATCTATCATTTATCCAAAAGGGGTTATAGAAGACGTGCTTGTAAAAGTGGATAAATTTATCTTTCCTATGGACTTTATTGTATTAGATATGGTGGAAGATAAATAAAATCTAACTATTTTGGCGAGACCTTTTCTTGTTACTGGACAAGCTATGGTAGATGCACAAAAAAGAGAGTTGACTATGAATATTAATGACCATGAAACCACTTTTGATGTTTTAAAGGCTATGAAGTATCCAGCTGAGAAAAAAATGATGATTATTTTTGGGTGGATGAAATTGATTATCTAAGTAAAGACCTTTTTCAAGAAAGTTTTGAGAGTAAGTTAACAGATGAGATCGAATTGAACTTTCATGATGAGTTGAAAATATTGTTTAAAGAAGACTGTATGCATGTTCAGGAGAGATGCAAAATGATGGACATTACTGAAAATAGTAAACTCTAAATTCTATCTGTTGAAAAATCTCATGAACTTAAGATGAATGTACCCCATACAATTTTAAGGCCTACCTATTTAGGGAATTCATCTACAGTACCAGTCTTTATATCTTCAAATTTGACTCAATCACAAGGACCTGAATTGAATGATGAAATCAGTAAAAGATCTCTAAAAAAAGAATTATTCAAAATCATTGAATGACATATTCCATAGTATACAGACAAAATGAATGAGATTCTGATGCTGGGGAAACCAGAGTAAAAATTGAATACATCGGGTCGTCGATGTTATACCAAGCGCTTCGTGGGAGGCAACCCATGGTTATCTTTGTTATCTGTTTAGTGTAATTATTATTATGTTAGATTGGATATTAGTGAGATGTTGGACTTTGATCCGTGTTTGATGTGTAAGAGTGGATTGGATTAATGTTATGAGGTAATTCCTTCGTCATGACTAGATTTGTATATCATTTTTTGTAGTAGTAGGTTGACGAGTCTGTTACGATTTAGTTCTTAACCGGAGCTGAGCATTACCTTGAATCATGTAGTGTTGGACTTAAGACACTCCATGTAAACTCTATTACCTCCTTTATTTGACTTTGTCTTCACTGGGTACGGTCATGAACTTACTTAGTGAACAACATCTGGATGAACTGCACTATATTTACCAGATTGTGAATGCCTTAGACTTAGAGTAACCCTGAAACTAGTAACACATGAAGTAATTCTAGTCCATGGGTGATAATGATACAAGGTTTTATAATACACCCACTTTATTAGTGTAGTTTCTTCTGTTATAAATTGAAAGTAAGGAAGGGAAATGTGAGTAGAAGAGAGATCGAATTAACCTCAGTCATTATTTGTTTATGAATTTGTGAGCCTATGTATTGGAGTTTGTGTGTCTATGTTTGTGAGTCAAGTTGAATGAGTCATGGGAGATGACAAAACTTATCTCAATATTTTAAACTTGTTAGCATCTAGCAATTCCTTTTTAAAGTTTAGAATGTGTTCTTGTTTAATCTTCAATTTGAACCTATTGTACTATTTAAAATTCCTTTATAGTGTTATGTCAAGCATGTTTAGGCTATATTTACTTTCTACCGCAATATTCTGCTATGTGTTATTTGTTGATATTTTTGTAGGATGTGTAGTAAATTGTAAAAGTGATCTTTTTCTGCCGCATATTTTTGTACTTCATTGATACACATGTTTGAGCTTAAGTTTGGGGGGAAAGAAAAATGTTTCAAATTTAAAACTTGTTTTCAAAATTATTAAAAATAAAATTTTATTTCATTTCTAATGATTATTTTTATGTGGAGTCACCTTCAGGATGCTAGAATTTTAAGTATAAAAATGTAGTAGGAAATTTTAGTTGATATTTTTGGTGAAAAGGGTAAACCTAGAGTTAAGGATATTTATTGGAGAGCTTGGGAAAGTGAATAACTATCTTTAGTAGGAAAAATTGTATTTTTTTGAAAAATTAAGGATTCTTAGAACTTTTATTTTCAAACATTTAAGGCTCTCTTAGAAAGTAATATATATATATATATATATATATATATATATATATA
>JXCR01148840.1:254187-285949 GCA_002079205.1 Phalaenopsis hybrid cultivar
TCTCTTATACACATATATATATATATATATATATATATATATATATACATCTTTTCAAGTGAGGGAAAGTGCTAAGTTTTAACTTTAAAAGAGGGTAGTGGAATTCAAAATTATTTAAGGACTTCTCTAGATATAATAATCCTCACATACAATAAAAAAAGGGAAAAAAAAGATAAAAAAGATCCTGAAAAAGAAAAAGAAAATGCAAAAAAAGAAAGAAAAAAGAAGAAGAATAAAGTGAGGAGAAGATTGAGGAGAGGTCCTAATAAAAAAATTGGTTTCACTTGAGACTTTCTAGAGTAATGAACTTAAATAATCCTAAGCTTGATTTTTATACTCATACTAGTAAAAATTATTTTTAAGAGAGTTCTTAAATCTAGAAAGTAAAGTTCATAGGATCCAAAGTTTGAAAAAATTGCATATATTTCTGAACTAGATAGGAAAAAAAATTTTCAAGTTTGATGATAAATATTTTAGACCTTGGGCTAGTTTGATTCACTAGAAGTTCTTCTAATTTGAACTATCACATTTTTAGAACAAAATTTTTACAATTCTAAGGGATGTCCCATTAACTCTAATCTACATAAATTATTTTAAAAAATGTAGTATTACTTGAGGACAAACAATGTTTAAGTTTGAGGGATTTTGATACGCCTAAAAATGTACTATTTTTTATGCTTCATTTTATAATGATATTGCACTTTAATGGTATGTTTTTTTTGTGTTTTTGGTTGTAGGTACATAAAATTGAAGAATTTGGAGTGCTTGGAGAAAAAAAGGAACAAAAATGGACAAAAATATAGCAAACCGGAGCAAATCGGGTCGAACTGGGTACACTGAAGCCAAGGGGACCTAAACCGGACACTTAAGTGCCTATGCCCGGTTCTTAAGCACCCAAAATGGCACTTAGGCACCACCAGATAGAGAGGAGGGAGCCTAAACACCCCAGAATCGGTGCTTAAGCACCAGAGACAGTTTTTAGCATAACTTCTTCAATAAACATCGGATTTGGATGATTTTGGAAGGTTGCTTCGTGAATCTCTTAGGGAATTCATTGAAAATGAGAAAATGGACTTTCTAGAAGAATTTTGGGCAGTTATATGGAGTTTTGAAGAGGCGCTTCAGGCACCATTTGGAAGATTCAATGAATATGGACAGCTTTGAAGAGACACTTAAGCATCTCTTGGGAAATTACAAAAAAAGGCTTGGAAATGTTTTTAAAATATCTCTTAGACTCTTGAATTAATTAGAAGATGAGAAGAAGGCTTGGGTGTGAAACCTAAGTGGGGTGGCAAGGTGAGAGAGAAAGAAAGAGAGAGAGATTTCTTCTTTTCTTTTCACTTTGTTCTTGGAGAGGATTGTAAGGAGATTGCTTTGACTATACAAGGAGAGTTTGATTTCTACTATAGATAAGTATTTTCATTGTATTTTAATTTGAATTTAGTACTTTGTTTGTATGTTTTTAAAGTCTTGTTGAATGAAAAGTTTTTGTTGTTTCTCCATGTGTAGTGAGTAATTTTCTTTACTCTTCCCTCTTGTAATGAGTTAGTATGCATTTGTAGGATATATAATTGAGTAGAGTGAGAATATATTGTGATGATTTTACTTTATTCTTCATTTACATGTAAGCTTGATCAACTTTCATGTTAAAATATGTTGTGAGAAGATGTAAGATCTGGGATGGTACTGTCTCAATCAACTGTGATAGAATCACATGAGATTGTATGGATGAGAATGTAGTCCATATAGTTAAGTGAAAATAAATAGGAAAATAATCTTTAAATGATGTAGAATTAGAGGACTTTAGAGTGACAAGCTAAAACCCTTAATTTGGTCTATTATTTTAGGTTTTGATGTGAGATGTTAGCCTCCAGGTGGAGGGATAAGAGAGAACTCTAGGGTGAGAGCTAGCATCTTCCCTGTGTAGGCCTTCTTCAAAACTATTCAAAATTTAGATTGACAAATGTTCTTTATAACAACTCTAGTAAGGGTAAAAAAGATAATTGCTCTTATTTGTCACAATCTCTCTCACTACTTGTTTTACTTTTACACATGTCACTACTTTCATTGCATGAAGGAAGAGTACTTTTAATATATTAAAAACCACACTTTCTGATTTTCAGTAAGTATTTTAATTTAGAAGTAGAAGTAGTATTGTAGTGATAATTGTAGGATAAAATCAAAACCAAACTTTTATCGACCTTCCAAGCTAGGGTGTGTTATTCTAAACTAGAATTTCTCTTGAAAGTCACCGTGATTAACCTCGATCTCCATGGGATCGATATTCAGGGCTTGATTAGAAAGCCCTATATTACTTGATAATGATACGTATACTTGCATAGAATCCTAGAAATATAATTTAAATCTTACTTTTCTTGGGATCAAGTTTTCGGTGTCATTACCGGGGATTAAAATATTCAAGTAGTGGTGTCAACTTCTTAAATTCTACATATAAAAAAGAATATCAAGATCAGAGCTTCACTTTAACTTAAGAATTTTTTACTTTTACCATGGATTTTTCCTACATTATGAAGATCCAAAATTTTGAGTTTTTATTGAAGAAGTTTAAAGAGAACACATGGTGAAAAGTTTCTTTCCAAATATTCCTACTTTTGGAGTTTAATTTATGATATTGTGAATTTATTTGGATTTTATGTGAAATTATTTAGAAATCCCTATGGCTCCAAGAGTTAAGAGAGAAAAGCCTTCGAGAAATTTTTATGCAAGGAGATTCTTAAATTTGAAGGCTCAATACAATTATAATACTATGATGGTGACCAAAAAATTGATTCAGGAACATGCCTTTTCAAACCCGGGAGGAGAGAATGAAAGATTGATAATTGCTCGAAAGTGGGAAACCTTTTGCTACTTCACCGCAGTAGTCATTGTTCCTATGGTTAAAGAATTTTATGTCAATCTGTGGGTAACTACAGATGAGCATATTTATGTTAGAGGTAAACATGTTGAATTTACTCGAGAAAGAATCAATGCATTTTATAGGCTTTAGAATGAATTTCATTGCGAGTATTCTGCATTTATTATTTCTGATTCATCAATTGATGAAGTAATTGCTTACCTTACTGATGGAAGGGGAGAATGGAAGATTAAGAATAATCATAAAGTTAATTTCTCCACTGCCATGTTAAATGTTCAATCTAAAGCATCACATTACTTTATCTCTGCAAAATTGCTTCCAACTAATCACCTGAGTGGAGTACCTAAGGAAAGAGCATTACTGAATTTTTGCATTCAACAAATGAAACCTGTTGATATTGGTGCTCTTATTATGCATAATGCTCAGAGCATTGCTAGAAGTGGGGAAGCTAGTGGTTTGGGTTATCCTGCTCTGATTTTCACTTTATGTGAACAGTGAATATCAGAATTTGATAAGAATGAAGAAATGTTGCAACCACTTAAGCCAATTGGAAAACCCACAGTGCATATATTTGAATCATTTGTTGGATCTAGAAGTGGAAGTAGTGATAGACCCTCAACATCAGCTGCAGAATCATCTACTTCCAGTTGTGTTTCACTTGAAAATATTATGAAGCAGCTAATGATTCAACAATCAGATATTATAGCAATGCAAAACAGTATAGGTGTTTTGGAAGCAAGAAATCTTAAGATGATGATTATAAGTAGAGAAGAGTACAACAAGAGATTACATATGAAGTTGCGATGGTTAGATTTTTTAGGGGTTATCATACTATAGAGTTTCCTACATGCCCCAGCTTCATGCCTTATGTGCAAGAAAATGAAGAAGATGAGGAGGAAGACGACGAATAAAGATTTGTTAGGTTTTATTTTTTTTTATTTGTTGTTGTTTGTTTAATTTTGTTGTTGGTATGATTGGAACAATTTATGTGTTTTGATTGTGAACCTGTTGAACTTGTTTGTTTGTAACTGTAAATTGTAGATTTTTATTTTTCACCATTGTTAGTTGCTTTAATTTACTGTTTATGTCTTTAGTTTATCTTTTCTTAGCAACTCTTTTGATATATTATGTTTCATTTAATGCTTTAAAGTTTGCACTTTTTAAATTAGTACTTGTATTATGTTAGAGTCAAGTTTCATATTCAGAACCCTCTACAGGTAAGTCTTATTTTTATGCATTTACTGTTTTCTTTCACCTACAAATCTTTGCACTTATTATTTAAAATTCTAAGTTTGGGGGAAAGAAAAATTACTTTAAAAGAAATAAACTAAATTTTATTTGTCCTCAATTAAATATATTTTTTAAATTAATTTAACATAAACTTGGATATCAGAGTTTAACTTTAAATGACTATATTTTTATTTATGGTAAATTTAAGCAAAAATCTTTAATATGAAAGTCAATTCTAGAGTTAAGATATTTAGTATGAAAGAATAAGACTATGCTTTTCTATTTAAACTAAAAGAAATTGTATTTTTGAAGTATTAAGAATCTTAGAGTTTCATATAAGAAGAAAAAAATGAAACTTTATAAAAAATTTTCAAAGCTAATATGAATTTATAAAGTGAAGGAAGGAAAGAAGTTTTAACTTTAAGAAGAGGATAATGAAGTCAAAGTTATTAAAGACTATCCAGATATAACAATCCTCACTCAAAAAAGAAAAAAAAAGAAAGGATTGAAAATGATCCTAAAGAAAATAAAAAAAAAGAAAAAAAAGGAAAAAGAAGAGAAAAAAAAAGAAAAAGAAAAAATATATATATACGAGGAGAAGCTTGAGGAGATGCCTTATAAAAAATTGACTTCACTGGAATAAACTTGAGGAAAAAGGCTTTATTACATTTTTAAACTTGTATATGAGTACTAGAATCCTTACTAATAAAGTTTTCATGAAATTCTTTTTTATATGGACATTCTAAGTATCTTTAATTTGACAAATTACAATTCTTCTTGAAATAAATGGAGATTTGGAAATCTTAGACTTGATTACTAGGTGTTCTTATACTTGTAGTTTTAACCTAAGTTGTTAAAAGCTTTTCTTAAATTATAATATTATATTTATTAAACCAAATTATAGAAGTTTATAAGTTAATCTTTGTCATAAGTTGTTTTTTTATGTAGTAAAAGAGTCACCTAAGAACAAGTAACACTTAAATTTGGGGGATTTTGATACACCAAAATAATGTGCAATTTTATGTGTTCATTTTATGTTTAAATTTGGTAATATTGCACTTTAAAGAAGGGTATTTTCATGTTTTGTTGTAGGTGTATTGATTTTAGGCATTTGGAGCAAAAAGTGGCAAAAATGAGGAAATTTGGAGCCAAAATGGAGCTTTTCAGCATCTTGAAGCCAAAGGCGCCATTTTTCAGAGAGCTAGCGCCAGAGGTGTCATTTTACAGAGAAGCACCAAAATTGGTGCCATAGGTGCAAGAATCTAAAAAACATCACGGAATTAAATAGGCTTGTGCCAGAAGCACCAGAGATGAATTAAGATGGAGTAAAGATGTTAGTGATGAATTTTGAGCACTTTTTGAAGGCTCTAATCAATTCAAACACCCCATGGAGTGATTCAATGCATCTAAACACTTTGGAAAGACTCTTGAATGAAGAGATATGTCTCTTGGATGAAGGGACTTGTCTCTTGGTGCAAAGAGGTGTTTCTTTTTTAAGAAAAGGAGGGAATTTTGAATTCCTTTTTGAAATGAAGGCTGACCCTAATTAAAAAGAGAGAAGTCTAAAGAGTAAATGGGTGTGAGAGATTTGAAGAGAAGAGGTTAGCGTGAGAGAGAAGTCTTGGGAGAAGAGAGGATTTTCTTCTAGAGTTATAAGTGGAGAGGGAAAGTGAGAGATTTCTACTTCATTACATTTCTAAGAGAGAATTGAGTGTGATTGTAAAGAGAGAAAGTGCTTAAAGGGAACATCAAGGGATTTGCTTGAGAAGAAGTGTGAGATAAGTTGTGTTCTTTCTTTTTTTTTGTTTTGAAAACTTGTTTTATATATATAATTTATGTTTTGTCGTATAATTCTCATGAATTTTGAGTAATCTACTTTATCCTTCTCTCTACAAGGAGATATGGTTTTGTTATGTAAGGTTTTAAATGTCAATAAATTGTGATGATCTGAACTCTGATCTTCATTTACTTTTCAACTGGCCAATTGAAATGTTAAAATTTGTTGAGAAACATATGATCTGGAAGTGCTATGCTTTCTGCAACAAGGTAAGAGTCACATTCAATTTTATGAGTGAGAATGTAACCCATGAGTTTGCGTGCAAATAAATAGGGAAATATACTTTGATGGGTGCAAAATTGTAGATTTTAAGGTGACAGATTAAACTCCCCAATTTGGTCCAATTGCTTGGAAACTAAAGTGAGATTGTTAGCCCTCAGAGGAGGGAGAGGTGAGAGCTCTGGAGTGGCATCTATTATCCTCTCAACCTAACCACGGATTTAGGGACCAAACTCGGAATTAGTCAATGTTATTTATGCACTCTCAAAGGGTAAAGAATATGATTGCTCCTATTTAGCACAATACAATTTTATATGCATTTTATATGATTTTAATTACTTCACAATCCATAAACTCATTGTAAAGGGGAAAAATGCTTTCTTAAATTTGAACTCTTCGTTACAAAACTTTGTTTAGTCTTTATAAGTTTACTTTTGAAGTTTAGCAAATAGCTTAGTTAACTTAGTTCTTTTAACTTCATTTCATTTATTCTACATTAAATTTATTTTAGATTTGTTTTGCATGCTTAAGTTTTGTAGTTTAAATATTGTGCTTTGCATTATAACTACAAAAATTTCCAACTTCCTGTGGGATCGATACTTAGGACTTCATTAGAGCCCTTTATTTCTTGAGCAATACGTATACTTGCGTTATTAATACGTTTTGATAGCTTAAAGATTTTAAAACATAAAATTATTTATATTGAATTTATTTTCATTGGGATTGAACTGCATATTTACTATTTGTGTTGTCGTGTGTATATTGTAATGTTAAAAGATATTTGCAACGCACCACAAAATTACTTATCAACCCTACTATGCTCCTCCATGAAGACCGTCTTTTCCAGAGATATTGTGCCAAATAAGATTAAAGATTGAAAAGGTTCACCAAAAAAGGCTCATTTGACTCTGATTCAATGATCTTCCACCACTCCTCTGTAGTGAGTCGATGGAGGTTCTTTTAGCTCGTGCATCTGAGATCATGGTCTGGGACGTGGGCGAGCAAGAACCACTTGATTATTGAATGGAAGAGTCCAACCATCAGCATCAACATGGAAGAAAGCTCTGAGGAAGATAAGTCTGATGAAGAAACAATGATGATAAACCAGAAGAAGTCGAAGTTTGAGATCTCCTTGGAGGATACAAAGAATTGTGAATACGAGTCGATGTATGATCGAATCAGCCACTATGTGCAAGCCATGACCTTAACTCCAATTCACTCCCATAAGGCCCAGAGGCTAGAGGCAAAGGAAGTCAGGGATTTTGATGTGAAACCGATCAAATTTTACTGTTCTTCTCCTCCTTCTAGTTCTAAAACTCATGTAAATTTAGAAGAGGATGATGCTAATAAATTAATGGAATTACCATTTGGATACTTTTATCTTTGTGTACAAAAATTAATTAAACAAGGTTATGTGTCGAAATAAATGTTGAAGGATAAACTATAGCTCTTCAAGAAGTTATGGAACGTTAAAGGTAAAACTCTCAACTCAAAAGAGGGTCTCGAATTTGGTACGATAGGATCAGTTGATGACTCAAAATTCTGTATGGTTGTTATTAGCGGATCAAAAGAGGAGTGTCTCAATGTCAACAATGATTTTGAAGACTCTCTGATAGACTATTCTTTGTCAGAGTTCCAAAAGGAAATCAAAACCACTGTTGAATAGCTAAAGGAAGTTAATCTCGGGATTGAGGAGCAGTCCCCGACCTACCTTCATAAGTTCTTTACTCAGTGAGGAAGAGCCTATATATTGTACCAAATTGCTATTAGAATTCAAGGATTGCTTCACTTGGAGTTATGAAAAAAATGTCAGGATTGTCTTCAGAAGTTGCAGTTCACAGGCTTGGAGTGGATAAAAGTATGAGCCCAGTGAAACAAGCTCCCAGAGGAATGCGCCTCAAAATTAAACAACAAGTCATCATCGAGGTAAAAAAATTAATAGATGTCAACTTTATGCGAGAAGAATAGTACCTCACATGGTTAACCAACGTTGTACCTGTTAAAAAAAAGAATGAACAAATTTGGGTATGCGTTGACTTTGGGGATTTAAACAAAGCATGTCCAAATGACGAGTTTCCACCACTGATACCAGAATTAATGGTGGATATCACATCAGCACATGAGATTTTCTCCTTTATGGAGGGATCATCCGGGTACAATCAGACTAAGATGGCTCTAGAAGAAGCAGTGCTTATAGCCTTTAAAATGCCAATAAGAATCTTTTGCTACACAGTAATGCCGTTCGGGTTGAAGAATGCTGGAGCAACTTACTAGCAAGCTATTACGAAGAATTTTGATGGCCTGATCCACAACTAGATAGAGTGCTATGTGGACTACTTGGTCATCAAAAGAAAGTAGCAAATAGACCACATGTATGATTTGAGGATCGTACTTGAGTGATTACAACAATATAATCTTAAGATGAATCCCTTAAAGTGTGCCTTTGCCTTTACCTCTGGGAAATTTCTAAGATTCATTGTTCGTCATTGGGGAATCGAGATCAACCCAGAAAAGATTAAAGCTATCTTACCACCTCCCAAAGTCTTGAAGAAACTACGATCCTTTCATGGTAAATTGGCATACCTAAGACACTTTATCTCTAATCTGTTAGGAAGGTGTCGGCACTTTTTGACTTTACTCTGAAAGCATGCAAAATTCTATTAGGGAGAGCCGTGTAAATAAGCTTTTGAGGAGATCAAGAAATACTTGATGACACCTCCTATTTTGGCAGCCCTTATTCCAAGAAAATCTTTGATACCTTACACAGCGGCCTTAGACGCTCTCTCAGAGCCCTGTTAGCCCTGATCAATGACAAGGGTAAAGAAAACACACTCTACTACTTGAATCAACGTCTAATACCGACAAAGGTAAAATATCCTCCTACTGAGAAGCATTATTTGTCTTTAATTTTTGCTACCTAGAAGCTTAGAAATTACATGCTTTCTCATAAGGTTAGCCTCATTTTGAAATTTAATCCATTGCAATATTTTATGACCCATTCCACACTTTCTAGAAGGTTAGCAAGATGATCGATAATCGCATTGCAATTTGATATAACCTTCGTGCCCCTTTGTACTATCAAAGAACAGATTTTGGTGGCTTTCCTTGCAGTGCACCCATTACCAGCTCGGTCGCCTCTCAATGATGACCTGCTAGATGAGCAGATGCTACATGTGGAACTGTCACATGCTAGACATTGGGAAATGTATTTTGATGAAGCTTCTTCAGCTAGAAAAGATAAAGGATCACAAACAACTATACCAAGCAAAGGAAGGATTGGTTTGATTTTCATCACACTAGATCATACAATGTTGAGATTCTCATAACACTTGATAAAGTTGTGTACCAACAATGAAGTAGAATATGAAGCTTTAATAACTGGACTAGAATTAGCGATATCAATGGACATAATAAAATTAACCATCTATGGTGACTTGTAACTCAAAATAAAACAAGTTGCGAACAATAAAAAATTTTAAAGCCGAGATTAGCGGAATATCACCAGCACAATGAAGTTATTGGAGCATATTCCTAGTGTAACGCTCTACAGAATTCCTCAAGGAGATAATGCCCATGCAGACACTCTAGCCAAGCTTACTAAGGAGTTAGCATGTCCACCACAAAATTCAATTGATATTATGGTAAAAAGATGTCAATTTTTGTCACAAATTGAACTCGATAGTCTGTACAAGCTTGGAAAATAAGAAATGACCGCTACAGTGATTGACAATACCGAAGATTGATGCAAGCCATTAATATAATATTTACAAACATGAAAGCTACTAGATGATAAGTCATTGGCACATCAGATAATGAAAAGAGAACTGTCATATTCTTTGATAAACAATGTCCTCTACAAAAGATCCTTCGATCATATGTGGTTGAGATGTTTAAGCAGAATATAAGTGTAGAATATTGTCAAAGAGGTACATGCTGGATTTTATGGTGCTCACCAGTCAAGGCCAAATTTGAAGATTAATAAACTCGGATACAACTGGCCGATAATGATGACAAATTGTGTGGAAACTGCTAAGAAATGTCATCAGTGCCAGGTACATGGAGCGATCTTGCACAAACCTCTGAATGTGCTACACCCAATGGCCACATCATGGTTATTAGAGTGTTGGGGTACAGATATAGTAGGACATATAGACCCTTCATCCTTGAAAGGAAACTGATTTATTTTGGTAGTTATAGAATACTTCTTTAAGTAGGTAGAAGCAGTGTCATTGTAAGAAGTTACAATGCAGAATGTTCTTCAATTTTTTAGAAATCAGATTGTCTACCATTTCGGTGTGCCGCGTAGAATTATTTCAGATAATGGTTTAGCCTTCAAGAGCACTAAGATCAACAACTTTGTTAGATGACATGGGATAGATTGGAGGTATTATATGATCTGCTACCCCATGGCGAACAACCTAGCTGAAGCTTTTAACTATACGCTTGTGCAAATTTTAAAGACAACTCTGAATGATAACAAAAGAGGTTGGCATGAGAGGTTGTTAGAAGCTTTATGGGCCTACATGACAATGTTTAGAACTCCTACTCGGTCTACACCATAAGCTCTATTATATGGGTCAGAGGTAATACTTTTGTTAGAGGTACATCTACCATCTTTTAGAGTCGATGTCGCCAACCAGATTACAACAGAAGACAATGCCAAGCTAAGAATTACAGAATAGGAGAGTCTCAAAGGAAAGCGGTTAATGACGCAATAGAAATTGGAACTCTATCAGGCAAAGTTGATCCAAGCCCACAACAAACTTGTTTGCCAGATGATGTTCAAAGTTGGTGACCTTGTAATTGTTCTAAAGAGACCTATTCTTGCACATCGCAAGATAGGTGGAAATTTTGAGCCAACTTGGAAGGGATCGTTCATGGTAGAGAAGGATTACTCATGAGGATCTTATCAGATAGTGGATTCTCAAGGCAAGAGGCCTGTGTTGCGGATCAAGGGACGATATTTTAAAAAAAATATTACGCGACGTGACATTTCGAAGGAAGATACTTGTTCCAAAAATAACAATATGGCCAGTGTCAATGACTGGGTCCAAAGAAAATTTATAAATAAAATTTGGTGAAACAAGATAAGCTTTAATGAAATAAAATTTGCACATCTATGTTTCTTATTTGAATCTTGAATTTCATAAAGTCAAATTAAATAAAATGCTTGCATATGTATAATTTAAAACCCACTTAATAACAAGCTTCTATTATTCTTATTTGTTTTGAATTTCATCGTGCTGATGTTTTTTCTGTCTTCTGTAGGAGAATATCAGGACAAAAACTAATTTTCGCTTTTAAAGACGCTTGAATCTCACACTAGATGAGAAGATGGTGGCATCATAAACTTTAACTTGGATTATGGACAAGTCAATGTGGATTAAGAATGCCCCCTGATGAATATAATTAGCCGCAGAGAGATGGAAGGATTAAATTCAATATTGAGAATCAAAATAAAAGAAGAATCTTCGTTAAAGAGAAAGAAGTCAGAAAAAGTTCCAGCTACAGAGGACCCAATGGAAAGGGTAAGACACTTAAAGTCCATGATTACGATGCCAACAGGAGACTTGGTCAGTGTCACTTTGTAGAGAGTCTCAAATGCACCACTAAATTGCACCCAACACAAGAATTCTAACAGCCACAAACACCGGGCTTTAGTTTGACTGGAGAGGAGGCAGCTGATCTACCTAAAAATTACCTATTTTTAGTGTACATTTCATGCTCATTTTATGCACATTTTAATGATATCACACCTTAAAGGAATGTATTTTGCATATTTTTGTCTTTAGGTATAAGAAATGAACTTCTTGTGAAAATGAAGCAAAAATTGTGCAATTTAGAGCCAAATTGAGCAAAGAAGAAAATTTTGATCTTATGCATTTCGATATGACTATCCATGCTTAATCTCCTTTGTATTTATTCCATATTTTTTAATGAAATTGTACATTAAAGAAAGGTTGTTTTCATGTACATATTGTAGTTATACCAATCTGAAGCACAATGGAGCTGAAATGGGGCGAAACGGACCTGAAATGGAGAGAAATGGGGCAAAACGGTGAAGCTAAGCGCATAGTGGTGATATAACACCCGGAATGGCACCATAGTGTCGGGCAAAGGTGCTATAACTCCCAAGACAGTTATTGGATGACTTTTGAGTGATTCTAGGCCATTCAGGGATGTTCTGAAAGCTTATGGATAACTTGCACGCCCCATGGAGTGATTCAATGAATCTAAACACTTGGAAAGGCTCTTGGATGAAGAGAAGTGTCTCTTGAAATAAAAGGATGTGTCTCTTGGATGAAGAGATGTGTCTCTTGGAGAAAGGATGGGCTCTTATTTCTTTTTAAATAAGGGGTTGATGCCTCTCATAAGAGGAAATTAGGAAGTAATTAGAGGAGTCTAGAGAAGAAATTAGGAAGTGTTTTAGGATGAGTTTATCAAGGTATAGATTTTTTCATTTTTCTGAAGGTATTGATAGGGATTTTGAGAGACATAAGTAAGGAAGTATGAACGACGCTTGGATCGGCAGGAGACTTTGTTTGAGAGATTTTTTTATTTCTTTCAGAGGGGAAAAAAGTTAAGTATTGTATTCTTCATTTCCTTGTAATTGTTGCAAACACTTTCTAGTGGATTTTCTTTGATTTAAACGAGGATTCCTATTATTTTTTTATCCATTCTTTGTAAGTAATTTTCTTTACTTTTTTCTTTTAATATGAATTAGTGGCATGTGTAGGAAAATTTGTTTCATGATAGAATTATTTTTATTTTCATGTGATCAGTAATGTCTCCTTTGATTCGTTGACATAACTTAAGTTGCAATAGGTTATGTTAAAATTTGTTTTTAAGTGAAACTAAGACTTGCGAGAGTGGTGATCTCACAACTTGAGTGCACTCACATTAACTGGTTGGCTAGTAAAATAGTTTAGGCGGCAATGCAACTTTTAAGGAAATATAATTTAATGATTTGTTTCTATTAAATGCTTCTAGGTGACTAATAATTGCATAAAACTAATAGAATACTAAGCATAACTATACACTCAAAAGAGGTCGGTAGACATATGTTCCTTATTTGTACATAATTTATTACTTAATTCTATCAATCCTTTTACTTCTTTTGCTATTATATTCATTTTACTTTTCTTCTTCAATGAAATAAATGTCTATTTAGGAATTTAGATTTGCTTAGACATTCTCTTATTTAATTAATGTGATAGTATTTTTATTGGCTCTTAATTGACTATGCAAACTGATCACTTATCAGGTTAAAATTCATTGCAAAACATAATGTTCCGGGAGGGCTATGATTTCACCTAACTAGTGGATACCACACTTCATTTTAGGCAGAGCCATTGCAATCACCTATGAGAGAGTGCAAATAAATAGGGAGATAAGTTTTAATGGGTGTAGATTTAGTTAGATCTAGAGTTACAGGCTAGATTCTTATCAATTTGACTTAAGTTTAGTACACTGAATTTATGATTCAGTCATCACGGTAACATAGGCTAGGGAAATCTAGAGGTGAGAGGCTAGATAGAACTGATGTGGAGTTGAGATGTTAAGGAATCAACCTTACGTTAACCAACGTTCTTTGCTATCACCGGGAGGGGGTAAAGAATAGGTATGCTCTTATTTGTCACTATCAACATTATATTTTAAGCATTTCATTCCTTCACATTATCTAGATCATTGCATGCGTAGGGTAGCCTTTAATATCTCAAAATTCTCCAAACCAATTTATCTAGAAAATTTATCTTTTTATATAGAAAAGTTACCTTTAGAACTGATATTTGCATTTAGAAATAGTCGTTATCATTACAGTTAATATATGCATGTAGGAGTAGTTGCTAGATAAAATACCATCTTAACCGACTTTCCAAACTAAGGCCTGATAGAAGTAAACTATAATTAGCCTAAGGGATTTCTTGCCTTGCTTCTCTGTGAGATCGATAGTTAGGGTCTTAAAAGAGAACGTTATATTACTTGAAACGATATGTATACTTGCGTAGAACTCTTAGTGTGTGAAATATAAATCAAATTCTAAATTTTATAAATTGCACAATGACTGATTAAAATAATTTGGATCAAGTTTTTAGCAATCCTTTGAAGCTTAAAAATCTACGTAATTGCTGGTCGGGTCAGCAGCCACAGTGCTCACTCCAATTTATAAGGAGGAGACCCTCAACCAAACTTTGGCAGAGACTTCCACTAGTGCCCCAGTTACAGAGGATGAGCCAGAGATCCCCGACAACTTTATGCAAGATGTCTGACATGTAACACAGAGATTCCAATGCAGGCATCATTGACAGAAGCATTCACAGAGAGCCTAGAGTGTAATGTTCTCCACCCAGAGTGTTACAAAACTTTTGAGAATATACAACAGCCTCATTGATGTTCAAAAGCATGGACCATCCAGATGCAGGATTTAGAATAATATCTCCTATCTCAAGGACTCTCAATAAGGAGAGAGGATAAGACCGATGATACTATTGCCCAAATATTGATAAGATGGTTGCCCCCGATACTCTTAGGTTGCCTGTAGTCCTAGCTCAACCAAAGTAATTAACCTCTGGACTATACTACTTTGCAATACAAAATGAAATTTCCTGCATGGTAAATTAAATTCTACATGCATGAAAATTAATTTAAAAATGAAAACTTATACAGTTTTACGGTTTTTCACTTTGATTGAGGTTTGGACTGTCCTCTGTAGATTATATATATATATAATTCTCAAGGCAAGAGNTCCTTCCACGTCATTCCACACCATTAGTGATTTGTTTTCTTTATAGTTTTAAGTTTTTGTAATGAGTTTAAGTGTGAATTCTACTCTAAGAGCGTTGGAGAGGGAGAAGTAAGAGATTTCTTCTTCCTACATTTTCTAAGAGAGGCTACAGGGGATTTGTTTTAAGAAAGATTTTCCGATAAGTATTGTTTATTTATTATTGTTGTATGAGCTTTTTGTTATATATGAAATTTGTGTTTTGTTGTATCTTTCTTATCAAGTCTGAATAGTTTCCTTTATCTTTCTTCCTACTCTGAGATATGGTGAAATGAAGAGATAATTTTGATGTGTCAATGTTAAAATATAAAATAATTTGTGATGGTTTTTCAACTCCGCTCTTAATTTACTTTTTAATCTGGCCAATTGAATTGTTAAAATATGTTGTAAAACATATGATCTGGGAAATGGAGTATGAGTTCTATAACAGAGTGAGAATTACATTTAAGTCCATGAATGAGTATTTCATTCATATAATTAAGTGCAAATAAATAGGGTATTAATATACATTGTTGAGTGTATAGTTGGAGATTTTTAGGGTGACGGACTAAAATCCCTAATTTGATCTTAGTGTTTAATAACTAAAGCAAGAGTTTGCCTTCAGGGGAAGGAAAGTGGGAGCTCTGGAGTGAGAGCTAGTATCATCCTAGCCTAGGCACGGATTTAGGGATTAAACCTAAGATTAGCAAAAAAATTTCTATAGCACTAAATCAGGGTAGAGAATTAAAATTGCTCCTATTTGACATAATACAAATTTTAATCATTTATCTCATCTCATTTCACAAAAAACTCATTGTAGTGGGAAAGAAAACTTAATCACAAGTTATTATTTTAAACTTTACATTAAAATTTTGCTAGTAGTTAATAATTTAGTTTTGATAGTATCTCAAACATTCGAAATTAGTCATAATAATTTTGTTTTATTTCTGTGAATTTCCTAGTTAATTTATTACTCAAATTTAAACCTTCCTCGTGGGATTAATATTTAGGACTTAAATAAAAAGTCTTATATTACTTGATAATGATACATATACTTGCGTAGAATTCCAACATTAAGTGCTTAACGTTATTTTTCATAAAATACCACATCAAATTTTTCCACCGTTGGAAAGCGGAGTCAGCTTTATAAATTTTACACAACTATATTTTTCGGGATCAGGTATCACTATTTTTTTTTGGATTCACTTAGTCCAAATGAATTTACTAAAACTCAACTCAATAAGCTCCATACTTTCATTTAGACCATGGGAAATCTTGTTAGCAACCGTAGGTTACCTCCTCCGAGGAATTCAACATCTTAATTTAGTTGCAATTGTTGTTTTGTGATGTTTGTGATTAAATTTTGAGTTGTCTTATAATTCGAATGTTGTGGCGGTGAATTTTATCTTGGTTGATTTTAGTTTTGGTTTTGGTTAACATGCAAGTTATGTTGTGGAGGTGAATTTTATCTTGATTAATTTTAGTTTTGGTTTTGGTTTTGTTTTTGTGGCTATCCTAACAGTTTTGGTTTTCATGCAGGATGACATCGTTGTTTAACATGCAAGCTCGAGACAAAAAGTACAAGGACGTAAATGCATTAATTTGAAAACATACATGTTGATTCTTCTCGTTCCACCACCTGAAAGGTTAGTATTTGCACGACATGTATATAATTTTGTAAGGAATTTAAATTGCAGGAGTAAATGAAGGTTTAGCTATTAAACCCCAAGTTATGACTTTATTGAATCTTAGAAGATCCTAGTAGATGATTTTAGAACAAAATATGGCAAGTCCAATTTGCCCTTCAAAAAGTTCAATAGATTTCAAAGTGCTCAAAGCATGACCCTGGACCACTTTGAAGATCTTTTGAAATATTTTGAGTTCATTCTGAACTTATCATATTGTTCCATTAATCATCAGAAGTCTAAGTGTGACTACCCTATTGCTTAGTGAAACTTGACAATTTAATTATCCAAAGGATAGGATACTCGATTAATCAATTGATGTTTCATTTAAGGGTTATGCGAGTGGGTGCCCTTAAGGCAAGTTTAAGCCATTTAAAGATTATGGTGCCCAGAATTAAAGTCAAGCTTGTAGTATTTAAAGATGTTAATCATCAATCATATCATCTTCTAAATCCAATCAATTAAGTTTAGACATTGAGCCTAGATCACTACCAAGCCCCTAACAATCATAATAGGTGAAATGGTGATTATCAAAATTTTGATTTAAGTGACATATATCCTTATTGAATGATCACATCATCCTCAACTTTGGGCTTGAGAAAAGTAAATTATCATCTTTTCTATCTTAAGCCCATCACTTAAGAATCATTTGATTTTAGTTGACTTCCAAGTCATGAAGATTATGAGAATTATAATTTTGTTGATGTTGTGCAAGGGTGGTGAGTGAGTTTCTACCTTTTTAATCTCATTGTATTTTAATCATCCAAACATGTTTATTAAGATCAAAATTACCTATTTTTCCTTTGTTAATCCTAAATTTTGATTAAGGCACCAAAATCTAGAATGACTATTTTGCCCTTCGGGTGCTTCACCTCATAACTCAATGAACATAACCCAAATGACTTTGAGCATTTAGAGTGTCATGTCCATGAGGTAATTACAATATTAGAGGAGAATATGGGGGCTTCTCAAAATTTAATTCAATTTAATTATTTATTTAAATTCAGAAAATAGGATTTTAAAAATTTGATTTATTTAACTTTCCAAAATAAAGTTTTTATTTATGAGAAAATTATTAGAGGTTTTCTTAAGTCAGAGAAACACTTAAGCAAAATTTCATGATTTTTTTTAATTAAATTTTTTCTATTATTAACAAGCTTCAATGATTTAATTAAATAGAAAATAATGTCTTAATTATCAAAATTATTTTTTTATATTTTATTAGACTTCTCTAAGTTTAGAAAACTCAGAGAATAAAATTTTGTATTTTTATAATTTTTAATTTGTTTATTATAATTATTTTAATGGGAAAATAAGGAAAATTCACTTTTAAGCTTTTAAGATTTATGTTAACTTAGAAAATTAGGAAAAATATTTTAATGAGTCTTAAGTGATCAAAAAATAATTAGGCATATTTTGAAATATTTTGATATTTTTGACATTTTTAATTATTTTTAATTAATTTTAAATTCAAAATAAGACTAAAAAATTAAGCCTTTTCTAAAATATAATTTTTATTTTTTCCAAGTGCCTCTGATCACAAGGAACTCGAAAAATACTTTTCATAATTTTCCCAAGTGTATTTAATTTAATATAATTATTTTTGTACAAAAATATAAGGTTTCTTANTCTTTTCTAAAATATAATTTTTATTTTTTCCAAGTGCCCCTGATCACAAGGAACTTAGAAAAATACTTTTCATAATTCTCCCAAGTGTATTTAATTTAATATAATTATTTTTGTACAAAAATATAAGGTTTCTTAGAAAATCAAATTTGATACTCAAACTTAATCAAATAATTTTCAAATTTTTACAGTGGATAAACATAACTTTTATGTACTATGTGGGATTTATTTTGTCAATTTTTGATAAGTATATAATTTATATAAATTAACACAAGATATTTACATTTACCTAAATATAAAAATTTACAAGATAATTCAAAACATCATGATATTTTTCTTATACTTCTCTGATCACATGAAACCTACTAAAATTATTCCCATAAATTTTCAAATGAAATTTTGATTTATATAATTAAAATAAGCCAAAATGGCCACCCTAGATTAAAAATTAGGGTTAAAAGCATAGAGATGCCCTCTGACTCTGAAAAAATCAGAGAACATCCCCTCTGTGATAAGGAATAAAACTTAAGAATTTCAAGCTATGGTGAACCATGTTTAGTCATGGAGAGTTAAAATACCACAGAGGGTATTTAATTAATTAANGCACCCTAGATTGAAAATTATGGTTAAAAGCATAGATATGCCCACTGACTCTGAAAAAATCAGAGAACATCCCCTCTGTGATAAGGAATAAACCTTAAAAATTTCAAGCTATGGTGAACCATGTTTAGTCATGGAGAGTTAAAATACCACAGAGGGTATTTAATTAATTAAAAATCATATACTTGACAAAGAGTTTTTATTTTTAGCCCACATTATTTTCCTCTGTTCACTGAGCAAAAACGTATTTTTATTTTATTTTTATGATTTCTCTATGCATAGTTAAGAATTTTCAAAGATCTGTTATTTATTTAAATCAAGAAAATCCTAATTTTCTATTCATCATAGTCACGCACCGCGTCATCCTCGCCCTCCCCGAAATGCCACGCGTCGCCTCTTGGTTTGGCATCGCTATCTGACTCGGAAGCCACGTGTCCGTTGTTCATGCACGGAGACTCCATCCGGCTCGGTCTCGTCTATCTGTTTAATACACACTCGATCAGACGGCTCACCGTAATCGTCCTCGATAGCCAGATCCCGTGTGCCGTCCAATTTTTAGACCTATGATCTCACTCGATACTCAACAAAATCACATAGGGTTTGTTCATACACCTTCATCTACTCGAGGAGACACATCCATACGGTTACAATGCTATGAAATCAAACTTCACTTCATATTTGATGAAAACCGAGCTCAAGATTTGGGTTAATGACCAATACCTTTGTTTGATAGGGGAGGCCTCAATCAGATGCTTGTGGAAGCTTCAGTGGAGTCCAATGAACCTCCTTGATGTGTTGGTTTTCTCTGGTGTAAGCTCCAAGTAGAAGTTCAATGAAAAGGGGTGCGACCTTGGTCTAAGAGTGGCTTGGAGAGGTCAAAAGAGGGGGATTTTGATGGGATCTTCCTCTCTTGCTCTGTGGAAGCTCAAGAGCAATTCAATTTGAAGTTTGGGGGAGTTTTGAGGATGGTTGAAATTTGTCCTGATTTTGAGTACAAAAATTGAGCTCAGGTGATGGGGGAAATAGCTAAGGGATGGTTGCAATGAGCTTAGGGAGTCTTGGAGGAGCTCTGGGAGCAATTTGACAGAGTTTCCCCAAGAAAATTTGATTGCCCCTTTCTTTCGCCATGGAGGAGGGGGTTTAAATAATATGGCCTAGGGTGGCTGCCAAGGTTTCAAATTGGGTGCAATGTGGAGCCGAGGTGGAGGGCTTCAAAGTGCTAAGGGCCTATCAGAGTTGGGCAGCTTGGATGGGTTCTTTGGGTTTTGATTTAAGGAGGGTAGCTCTTGTTTTTAGGGTTTTTCGGCCACTAGGCTGGCCGACAGGGCCAGAGGTTGTGGCTAGAGAAGTCAGGTGAGCCAAGGGGAGGGTTGATTATGGTTCAATGGCAAGTGCTGATGGAGGNAATCAGAGTTGGGCAGCTTGGATGGGTTCTTTGGGTTTTGATTTAAGGAGGGTGGCTCTTGTTTTTAGGGTTTTTCGGCCACTAGGCTGGCCGACAGGGCCAGGGGTTGTGGCTAGAGAAGTCAGGTGAGCCAAGGGGAGGGTTGATTATGGTTCAATGGCAAGTGCTGATGGAGGAGATTTCTTGGTTAAGGCCCAAAAATGGAATAAGATCCTTTAAATTAGGGGAGCCTTGGTCCATAGCTCACTTGGGTGGTTTAAGGGGGTTTATCCTGGTCAATAGGGTGTGCTTAGTGGTTGTGGAGACCTTAACTTGTTGACTTTAGTATGGCTAAGTCAATTTTGGGGAAGTAGTTCAATTTGGGTCAAAATGGCTAGAAGTTGGGTTTGGGTTAGGCTAGCCATGATATTGAGCTCAATTGATTGATCAATAATGTGTAGATGATTGCAACAAGAGATTTGGAAAAGGTTTGAAGTGATTTTGAATTGGTTTAGAGGTTCAATTTGGAGGATTTTAGGCATTTGGTCAATTTGGGGGTGTTGGGGTAGACTTGGGTTTAGGTTGGGCTAGCCAAAATTTATGGTTTAAAATGGTATATAGAAATATCATGAAGATTTTTCAACATCAACTGGGTGTCAATTTTGGGGTTTGGGTATTCAATTAGGTGACATTTAAAGACATAGCCAATTTGGGGCACATTTGGGGATTTTGGAATTGGGTTAAAATTGAGTGAAATTAAGGCTTGTACAAGGCCAATTAAAGGTCCAATTTGATGTGTAGAATTNCTCAACATCAATTGGGTGTCAATTTTGGGGTTTGGGTATTCAATTAGGTGACATTTAAAGACAGCCAATTTGGGGCACATTTGGGGATTTTGTAATTGGGTTAAAATTGAGTGAAATTAAGGCTTGTACAAGGCCAATTAAAGGTCCAATTTGATGTGTAGAATTGTTATTAAGAGATTAAGATTTAAATTGGGGTGAATTGAGTAGGCTATGGGGTTCAATTTGGTGGGGTTAAGTCACATGATCAAAATTTGGGGTTTGACTTGGATCAAAATTGAGCTCAAAGCACGGGTCAATTAGGCTTGGATTTGGTTTGGATTGATCATATAAAAGATGAATTTGAGTTTAGAATTGAAATTGGGGAGGATTAGGGCCAAATTAATGGACATTTGAGGTGAATTTGAGGAAATTGGGTCTTTAAAGGCAATTTGGGGGTTTTGGTCAAAATGATCAAATTTGGTTCAATTGAAGGGTCCAAATTGGATTTGGAGACATTTGAAGTGATTTTGAATGTTTTGGGAAAGTTTGGGCTACCACGGGTATTTTTGTAATTTTGGCAAATTTGAGGGTATTTTGGTAAATTTTGACAATTTTGGGTGGTTTTAGGAAATTTGGGCATTTTGAAATGGTATGAAATGATTTTTGAATAATTTGGGTATTTTGGATGAATTTGAGAATTTTGGTCAAATTTAGTGTTTCAAGTGCATTTAGGTAATTTGGGTGGATTTAGGGCCAAAAGACCAAGTTTGATATTTTGGTAGAATTGGGGTGCCAACCACCATGTATGAGTTGTGGACCAATGAAATCCACATTTGGGTCCTCTGTGTACTAGTCTTAGCTAAACCCTAGCTTAGGGCCAGTGGGTCTAGGGGACCATCTACATGAGTCTCCCAAAAGATCAAGGGATCAAAGTCAATAATTTTNAGTCTAGGGGACCATCTACATGAGTCTCCCAAAAGATCAAGAGATCAAAGTCAATAATTTTGGGTTTAGGGTTGCAAGTGAATATATGTGATAGTGAGTGTAAGTGAGTGAACTGACTCCAGACCAACACACAGGGTCAACCTTAAGCCCAAGCAGTCCTATGGGGGACTCCCCTTGAGCTTCCTCTATAGTGGCCCCACATACTAAGTGCTAGAGGTTAGGACCAGTATATGGAACTTCAAGTTGAGCACAGAAGAGTTCAGAGTTTCCGACGGTGAGGGTTCCTTTTATAGTTTTCTAGAAATAGTCAACAGGAAAATTCTATAGCTAGACCTTAGGCTACTAAAGAGGGAAAACTAAACCTCAATCAAAAGTGAGGTCAACAGAAAGACATGAAGTAGATTTAGAAAACAAAGAATGCACATATAAAGTTTGACAAGTTATTGAATTACCTTACATTCATATTGCGACAGTCATCAATAGAAAACATCGCCCTTTGTGGCACATTTACATTCATGATTGTTATCTTGTTTCCGGGTTGATATGCAGTGCATTGTTATTGATGAAATTTTAAATATTTTGATATTAATATTTATATTTTACTTTTAGATATAAAATGACTTATGAAGATCATATATCAACTCTTTAAGAAAAGGAGCACTTGAGTGTTATTGACTCGAACTTAAAAGTTAGTGTCCCTAATTGTTTAAGGGCCAGAGGAAGATCCAAAAATGAAAATTTAATATTTCATAGATAAAAAAGACAAGAAGTGTTCACAAAATCGAGCGCTACGGACTTTGGGGTTACCACAAAATAACATGCAAATATTCGTTGAGCTAAAATAATTCACAGGCGCAATAAGCTGAAAATACATGTGTAGTTGAGCAAACAAGTTATTCAACCGGACCAACATATATTGACAATAGAATTAATAGCCAATAGTGGAGCAATATTTTGTTAGGCCAAAATTGCCAATTATTAGAGACAACTAAAGAATATGACGAAAGTGACGAACCGCTCTACGTAATTTATTCAAAATGGAATTAATAACTCAACTCCACTACTGTTAGTTCAAATTATTTTTCTTGTTGCTTTAAAATGGCCTTTATAATTTGTGGATTTTTTTATATTCTTGCTAATTTTTTTATACTAATGTCTCATCTATTGGTTATTGTGCAAGATTTTGTTAAGCGTTTTCATTTTGCTAAAGAAGATGACATAAATAGCTACCATACCAGATAAGACTTGTATGATGTTTAAAACTTGATTTGCATGTTTTAAGTCGACTTACTCGTGTTCATCACAACTTTATTGTCTTCTTTCATGATATTGCAGTTGCTCGTGCTCATGAAAAATCTTGACGATCCCATTTTTACAGCAAACAAACAATCAAGATTTCCTTATTATGATCAAAGTGCTTTTCTACATCAAAGGAAATTGCTTTGTCTTTACTTTCATAAATAATAGATTTTTTTTATGTCAATTTTATTTTATTAGAGAAAAGAGACACCGCAGATAAATTTATGGCTTGTCACGGTGCAATTTGAGTTTTTAGAGTTTAGGAAGATTTAGGGTCTTCGTATCAGCAGCAGCAACAGTCGCAACAGCGATACCCGAGGTCAGATGGTCGGGGTTTTCTCTCTTTTGAAGATCGGATGAATCATCTGCAGCTTATTGAATAATCTGCTGATAAGCTGATTAAAAATAATCTGCTGATAAACTAGGTGCGATATCAACTACAAATTTTATTTTTTTGGAAAAGCTAAATTGCAACCAGAAAGCTGTCATCGCACCTAGACAGGTGCGGTGTGAAAACGCTGTTTTCAACGTTTTGAAAACGCATAAACTATCAAAACGCAGTTTACCCAAATAGGTCAGGTGCGTTATCAAAACTCCACCGCACCAAATAAGCTACCCCAAATGGACCCTTACACACATAACAATCAATTCCTATGCATTTAAAGCTTTCACTATTTTTTATTTTTTTATTTTGTTTCTGTTCGAGATGTCTCGGGCAATGATAAATTATATGAGCATAATGAGTTGCTTCATGATTCAAAAATGTCAAAACTTTTTAGTTCAGAAAAGAGCATGCAAGAAGAAGCAAGCAAATGAGCTCAAATGTACGAGAAATTATTGAGGTGTCCGATAACAGGGGACCACATGACAATTTGGGCCCACTGACATACACGGTTCAGCCCGAGTTACCACGTAGCACCCTATTATTGGACACCTGATGCAAATTTAGATTTACATACATACCACTCAATTCTTATGTTTACATGTCCTTCAATTTCTATCCATTCATGAAAAGATGTATTTCACTTTTTAAAAATTAAAATGATAGTTTTTTATTTTTTTAATGTGATGAAAAGTTTGGGTGGTATAAGCATAAAAAAAGCAAAAATTAGGTGTTAGATATGTAAACACATTAAAATTACTATTTTTAGCAAAGATAACAGCCCTCTCTCTTTGAACATTATTAACTTAAATTTGTTATTTAAGCTGTAGTCACCAAATCCTGCCAAACATAAAAAAAATTAAAAATAAAAATTAAATCTAATGCTCCGTTAAATGAAAAATTTTCGCTTTTTGTTTATTCTTCGATGTAAATCCAAATTTATTAAATCGAACTATGAGACGGATTTATGGGACGTCGCTCATGGTTGCTCACCGTCGCTCGCAAGATATAACATATTCGTGTTACGATTTCGTGTTACAGAAGCAGTTTTCTTAACTTGTTTATGTGCCGAATCATGAAGCTATCTTTATATTTGTAATACAACATATTTGGCATTAGTTGGTACAAAATAGGAAGCAGTAGTACAAGCTTTTACATGCATTTGTTTTTGCTGACAAAGTTGTACAAATAAAATAATTAATTGTTGAAGATTAAAGCTTCTTCATGTCTGTTGATTTATGTCTGCAAATCCTGATTTTATGTACATGTCTACAGACATCTGTGATTACCATAGACACAAGCTGTGGGTTTGTAGTGAGCAAAACCCAAAGCAATTGCTCGAAAAAATATTACATCAGGACTCCGCACGTAGAGTTATGTGCGTAGAGTTACGTGCAGAGTCCAATGAAATTACATCATGGATGTGTTCGGCCCGGTAACACAGGAAATANCCAAAACCCAAAGCAATTGCTCGAAAAAATATTACATCAGGACTCCGCACGTAGAGTTACGTGCGTAGAGTTACGTGCAGAGTCCAATGAAATTACATCATGGATGTGTTCGGCCCGGTAACACAGGAAATATTCCCCTTGTGTTATTCAGGTGTTATTGTGTTCTGAGAATATTTCTGGTGTTATAATAACACAATAACATATCAATAATATCTGAATAACACACAATAACACCTGAAAAACACGACGAAAATATTCACTTGTGTTACTGAGCCGATCACATTCACGGTGTAATTTCATTGGACTCCGCACGTAACTCTACGTGTGAAGTCCCGATATAATATTTTTCCCAATTGCTGAGGAGATCTTAGCAGAGTTTTTGTCTGAAGTAGGGATATAAGCAAACTGAACACGAAAGAACAAAGCTCGTGTTCGTGTTCAGTTCTCTAGAAATTAAGTTTGTTTGAAATATACTCACGTTTGAAATTGTTCGTAAAGTTGTTGTTTGTGCTCGGTTCGATTTGTTTGAAATGTTTGAAAATTTTGAAATGTTCGAATTATGTAAATGGATAATATTTGTATAGCTAATATTAATATATTATTATTAATAATTTATTATATATTATAATTTATAGGATTTAATTTTTTAAAATATAATAAATTTTTAGAGAATATAATTATTTTTAAAAATTTCATAATTTTTTATATATAATTATTTTAAATTATTTTATATTTCGAACAATAATGATTNAAAGTGTAAAGAAAAAGATTTCTGGAAATGTTTAATTAAGGAAAATTTAATTAAAGGAAAGTTTTTTTTTCTAGAAAACTTAATTAAGGGATTATTTAAAAGCAGGATCAAATTGAGTAAAATTTCTAGCTCAAGCAATTTGGAAATTCAATAGAGAAATTTGCTGAAGAGTTCGTTGTAGGATCAATTTCAGATGGTAATTTCTGGTACAAAATTCGATGTGGTGAAGTTCAATGGAACTAATAACTTTGGATTGTGGCAAACAAAGGTGAAAATATTGTTGGTTCAACATAAAATCTTAAAAGCTTTGCGGGCAGCAAAACTAGATGTCATGGAGGATGAAGATTGAAAATAATTGCAACATTGAGCGGCAACAACCATACGTCTATGTCTGGCAGATGAGGTTATGTATCACGTGATGAATCTGAAATCTACAGGGGAGGTATGAAAGAAATTGGAAACTCACTTTATGTCCAAATCTCTGACGAATAAATTGTATCTGAAGTAAAAGTTGTATGTGCTAAAGATGCAAGAAGGTTCTGATCTGACGCAGCTTGCGAATGAATTCAATCAAATAATCACGTATTTATTAAGGTTTGATGTGAGTATTGAAGATGAAGATAGAGCAATGATTTTGTTGTGTTCATTTCCTTCTTCATATGAACACCTGGTGACTACTCTGACATATGAGAAAGAGACTATCAAAGTTGATGAGATTACTGTAGCATTGTTGGCTCACAACCAGCGGAAGCAGAATATAGGGGAAAACTTTCATGAATACAATTTATAAGTTAAGGGTAATCAGGATCGAGGAAGGAAGGAGGAGAAGGAGAGCTCTGGAAGGTGAAATTCCAAAGGCAAAAAGATGATTCATTGCTGCAAGTGTAAGAAGTCAGGTCATATGAAGAGAGATTGTCCAAAGGTTAAGAAGCTGACTGAGGAGAAATGTGATACATCATTCAAGTCTGTAAATGTGGTGTAGAGTGACAATTCAGATTGCAGTGATGGTGATATGTTTTCAGTTTCATCAACTCAGTTCATGGATGCATGGATTCTTGATTCTTGATTCAGGTGCTCTTATCACATAACACCTAACAGGAAGTGTTTTACTTTATACATGTTAACTAATTCTAGCTCAATATATTTAGGTGATGATAAATGCTGCAATATTGTTGATATTGGGGAAGTCAGAATTAAGATGTATGATGACACTGTTAGAACATTATGTGAAGTCAGACATGTTTCAGGTTTGAAGAAAAATTTAATTTTCTTGGGCACTTTAATTAGAAATGGATTTATTCTTAAGGCAGATGAGGATAGGGAAATCATCAGAACTGTTAAAGATGCACTGACTGTAATGAAATAAAAGTTAACTGCATATAATATCAATAAATAGTTGGGGAGTATAATTATAGATGAAGTTCACTCTGTTGAGTCATAAGATGAAAATGTAGCAGATATGTTGACCAAGCTAGGTACTATCAACAAGTTCTTGTATCGCTTGAACTTGTTGAATGTTTGCAATTGTTAAACAACATGGTGAACCAACCCACATTGGTGCATAAGAAACTTCATGGTATATTTCTCCTAAGAGGCTGGATATTCGCTAAGGTGAAGATTTGTTATGTATGACTCATATACCATAAATGGGACAAAGCTGGAGCGGAGCGAAGCCCATGAGTAGAGTGGAGCAGAAGGATTTGTCTAACCGGGGGAGTTCATTCTATGGGTTGGGGGTGCGGGAGCAACACCTTGCGGTTTGGTACAGAGGTAATTTAAGTAATTACATATTGTACTATGGAGTTATATATATGTTATGTTTGTAACCCTAGGTGAGGGAGATTCTGAATCTTGTATTCTGTATTTTTTTCTGAACATTGAGAAGGAAGTCATTGTTCTGCTCCCGAGGACGTAGGCAACATCTTGCCGAACCTCGTAAATCTCTGTGTGTTCTTCTGAATTTGTGTCGATTCTTATTTTTCTTCACCCTAATTTCTTAACACGTTCTATTTTCAAATTTCTCAATCAATTTATATAATCTTTTATATTTTTGACAACTGGATGGTCAAAACGGCAAATATCTGTATCTGAAAATTCAGAAAAAAAAATTGCATCACGGTGATGTTATTAAGGAATCTGAGTTGTAATCATAAATGCAGTCAAAGCACAGAAACACATGGTAGAAACTAAGCAAGTTCATTTATCCAATACGATTTTTTTTTTCAGGAAAGATAGTAGACGTATTTGATCTTGCAAAATTTATGAGATCATGTGTGTGTGTGTATAGACACACACACACACACATAAGGTATACACACACACACACACACACACACACACACACACACACAAAAGGGAGGGAAAGAAAGAGGGAGAGAGAAAGAGGGAGAGAGACTATAACGTTAAAACATTAGTATGAGTCCAAGTGGACCGCTAACAATAGAATCATGTACAGACAAGATTAACATTTGTACTTGTGTTGAGTCTTGTATCTTAAGTTCAAATATATTTTTTATTATTGAATTACAATTGGATTGTATCATACAAGCCCAATCATCTTTCTATTCTTTACTTTTTACATGGTGTATTAAAGGAGCAATTATTGTGTGCGGAGAGCGCACGCAGAGCTGCGTGCGCTCTCCGATCACAGCCGCACATCGCTGTTGTATGNAGAGAGAAAGAGGGAGAGAGACTATAACGTTAAAACATTAGTATGAGTCCAAGTGGACCGCTAACAATAGAATCATGTACAGACAAGATTAACATTTGTACTTGTGTTGAGTCTTGTATCTTAAGTTCAAATATATTTTTTATTATTGAATTACAATTGGATTGTATCATACAAGCCCAATCATCTTTCTATTCTTTACTTTTTACAGGGTGTATTAAAAGAGCAATTATTGTGTGCGGAGAGCGCATTATTGTGTGCGGAGAGCGCACGCAGAGCTGCGTGCGCTCTCCGATCACAGCCGCACATCGCTGCTGTATGATAGTGGGTCCCACTGTCATATAGCCGCAATGTGCGGCTGTGATCAGAGCTCCTCACGCAATAATTAGACGTATTAAAGAGCCCAATAGCATTGACTCTCTTAATTACAATCTATTATTTCTTTGAGTGTTTATTTATCACACCAAGCATATTTTATAGCATTATTAATGTGTAGTTTGAAGCTTCATTGATATAAGTAGGATCTTAAGTTAACTTTTTTTTTTTTATATATAAAATTAAAAGCTTGTAAATAACCACAAAAATCAACAATGTGAAAATATTTCATTTGCAAAAAAATTATTTTTGTAATGTAGGGTTCTTTGGTAAGAATTTCTTAGAATAAATGAACCAAATTCCTCCAAGAATCATGGGCATTCAAGAGTCAAATATTGTGCCTCTCATGCCTTCTTGTCAGAAAGAAATCTTAACCAACATTGATAGAAAAATAGTTCATACTTGACCTAAAACAAAAGTATGTTAGTAAAGCTTCACATTAAAAATATATAGGATTATGGATCTCTTCTAGGACCAATACTGAGGAAAATGAAGAATCTAGTCAACCTTAATGAAAAAATGAGATTAACAGATGAACCCTTAATCGATATGCACTTATGCGTGCGTGCTTGTATGCATCTGCACACATACTACTTTTCTTGAAGGCACATTACTAGCTTTGTCCCTCCTAGTAGACATGGTTCAACAAATATTTCCATAATATATTTATACATGTTAACAATACTCTCTATTTTTTTAGATGACTTTGCACTTTTTCGCTTTCAACANCCTTGAAGGCACATTACTAGCTTTGTCCCTCCTAGTAGACATGGTTCAACAAATATTTTCATAATATATTTATACATGTTAACAATACTCTCTATTTTTTTAGATGACTTTGCACTTTTTCGCTTTCAACAGGTACTAGGTTAGTAAAATTTTGTATAAAGTTAAGATATGAGCATAAATCTAAGTGTAGTACCAAGATTATTACTACAAATAGTCAACTGATGTTGTATATCTATAGTTCAATATATATATATATATATATTATNACAACCTCTCTAATGGTTGTAAGTCCCCTCAGTTCACGAGTTCGAATTCCCGCGTGTAGGGTGTGGTACTCTAATATTTAGCACACCTAGGGATGACAAGGGCTTTTATATATATATGAATAGATTGTGTATGTATGTAAAAACCAATTTTACTAAATTTTTATTAAAAAAAACATGATTCAAGTAAAATTTGAACATAATTTGAATATAGTTTGAAATTTTATGCATGATTATAACAAGTTACAAACAAGTTTCCAAAAAAAATTATGTCATGCCTAATGAAATTTAAAATTTACTGACTCAATATGCAAACAAGATTTTGATAAAGTTTGAAACTCCGATTTAAGTTCATATTTTATTTGTTTGTTAACGTAGAGTTTTCATTTAATCACCTTCATATTATAAACAATACCTTTCAATGATGAATGCATTCAAAACTAAACAATCAAATGTAAACATCAATAAACCTCCAACAATTGATGTTGGAAATATTGCACGAGGCTCTGAGATGGTTGAAGAGAGAAGTTATGAGAAGAGGAATGTTCGAGCAGTTCCTTTGTTTGAAAGTTCCTATTAATTATTAGTCGAGGATTATGACTTATATTTTAATAAAAAAAGTGTTTTGGACTTAATATTTTTTTGATATATTCTCCAAATAATTAAATAGTGACAAATATTTGACAAATTATAGCTATAATGAATCATGTAAAGCCAAATTTGACGTCCGAAGAAATGTTAGTAGTTCCAACCAATAAACTAAGGGTGCTTTTAGGGCAGCGGTGTGGTGGCAGTGTAGTGTCACACCATATTTTTTTGTGTTTGACAATCTGTGTTTCGCCTATTTTTTTTGAAAACTGCAGTCTGACATTTTGAAAAAAAAGTTGTGATAGCCAACACAACTTTTTAAACAACTTCTGCAACAACTTTACAAATGTTTATTCAAACAGCTGCAGCCGTTCCAAATAGACCCTAGGTATGTGCTCCCATAATTGCTTCAAGTTAACTGTAGCCATGCCTTCACAGAAAAACATTGGCACACATGATCCTTCAACACTGAATCCATGTTGCAATATCAAAACTAACTAAAGTTCAAATAAATACGCATATATCTTTCAAAGAGAATGATCGTAAAATTCAACCACTATTCTACGAAGAATAGAAATTTCATTCATTGTTGCATGGCNAAACAGATGCATGCCTGTCAGCAAACGCAAGGTAAAACTAAATACATAAAGTAAATATATTGAACAAATTGAACTGGTTCAGGAGAAAATAACCATTCAAAGCTTGATATTACATGCTCCTAACTCAAACTTAAACCGCTGATTTCACTTAACAAGAGGACAAATCATTCTTACATGCCTCACCCTTTCCCATTTCTTTTCCTTTTAGTTTTTGACAAATAATACACACTTACAGCGATTAGATTAATTAATTGTATTTAAGATTTGTGGAATTTGGAAAAGCTTATACTATAAATGCTGAAGTATCAAAAAGAGTTTGTAAACAAGAGGCACAACTGGAAATTCAGGATTTCACTTCTTTATACAAGCAAAAGGATAGATCAGAATATTCCATGTTTTATACTTTTCAGTAAGCGTTGGGGACATGGTGTAGCAAAAACTTTTTCTGAAGTGCTTATTCAAAAGTAAGTTTTCGTCAGTACACTGATTCCATGTTATGGAAAATAATGTTTCCAATTTAGGCAATTGCAAATAGTAGAGAGCTAGGATTTCTTAGTTAATGATGAAAAGAAAATTAAGCATTGCATATCCTCTTTGATGAGTAGATGCAAGGTAAAAGTAAAACAGAGTTCTTCATGAGAAATGGCATGCCAAATTCCAATGAAGGTGCCAATCACATGCTTCAAATATAAACTAAAAAATAAAAATGT
>JXCR01148840.1:288725-301516 GCA_002079205.1 Phalaenopsis hybrid cultivar
GATGAGTTATTACAGTGCATGCCTAATGACGACAGGACAACATTGATGGAAAATTAAATGGTCATATAGGATAGGCTATGAGAAGGTAGGTATGCAATGTTAGATAGAAAGACCATATTCTATGCTAAAATTGATTTTATTGTAGCATATGATATTGTAATAGCAAACACATTTTAAGACATAAAAATAATTAATTACTTTCAAAGGTGGAGCTACCAAATCAAAAATAAACTTCTTTATAGGACTACAGAAAACAAATTTGTTTCTGCAAAGTTGTAAGATGAATCCTTGAAAAAATTATATGCGTCAAATGAATAATTAGTTATGTACATTTATCATAGAAATGCAAAGCAAAAAAAAAAAATATGTGAGAAATAAAGAGTAGAGAGGAAAAGTAAAAGAAGAAGAGGTAAATCTTCTATCTAGCACAGTAAATCGATGCTATAGCAAACAAGGCAGCTTCAGCAGAATTTGGTATAATTAAGTGGCTAAAAATTGTGTTAATAAAGCTCTCCTGGTGACTGTTCATTTATTGATGAGGGTCGAGAGTCTCGAACACAACCAAATGAGCTACGAATGTAAAATGATACAAGCAAAAAAAATAAACAAGGCACATAGCATAAGTATATACTCTGGTTCGGACCACCAATCAGTCATATTACTTAGTAAAGTTGCTAATTCTTCTGATGGTACTCCTCAAGTAGCTTTGTGAGCTTGGNGAGGCACATAGCATAAGTATATACTCTGGTTCGGACCAACAATCAGTCATATTACTTAGTAAAGTTGCTAATTCTTCTGATGGTACTCCTCAAGTAGCTTTGTGAGCTTGGGTGGCAATCTATGTTGAGGCGACGCAGTGAGTCCTGTGATAACCTTGGGCAAATTGCTTATGGGCTTAATGAAAATTCTCCCTTAGGTGGCCGCTGAGTCTGCCTTACACTCGACTGATAAGTGCCTTGCACTAGAGTGGCAGGTCCGCCTTTTGTCTTCATTGGTGAGCTCTGTCTTCTTGGGATACGACTAGCAAATCCATCTTGAACCTGGCTAGCAGGTTCAACTTGAGACCGAACTGGCAAGTTTGTCTCCTATCACTTATTGGATCTATTAATAGAGTGTATATTTGATTTCTTGATTCTCTTATATCTTTGAAAGATAACTAGAAAAAAAAGAAGACACAAGAGATTGATAGAAAATATGATTTTAAATATATGGGTCAATACTTAGCTCGTACTTCTGGACGAGTTCCATGCTTTCCTATGTTGAATTCATTGCTTTGCTTCCTTGTGAAAGGATAATTAACACGACAATTAATATTTAAGGTTCATGGAAAGTGTAGGCAAGAAATCTAAGACAAGTTAGCATAAAATTTTGTTCATAGATTTGCTATTTTTGTTNTCGTTTTTTTTTCTCTGTCGCGCAAGGTGTCGTGGCGTTATTTCATTGGCTACGCATGTTACTCTACGTGCGTATTACTGATGTAACATTTTTTCGAGTTGAGGAGGGAGTAATATAGGTTTGTATCCCATTCGTTGTGCTTCAGGTGACACACTGAAAGCTAATTTAGAGCCAAGAATTTTGAAAATTTTGCATGCATACCATACAATTCTCATGTATTTACATTTCTAACGCCTAAGTTCTCATATTTACATTTACAGAACCAAAGTCATAAAGTTATGTATGAAAATATGTATTTTGCTATTAAAAGGTAAATAATAGCGATTTGTTTTTATATAAAATTTTAAAATTTTGAGTGGTATTAATGTAAATATGAAAGTTTAGATGTTCGTTATGAAAATACATAAGAATTGTGTGACATGTATGAAAATGAGCCTCTTTCATGGCTAAACTTGGGAATGCATAATACCATCAAATGTTCCTTGCGTTTGTTGTGAGCAAGACATGCTAATTAAATTTGGATCTGTTTTGGGTACAGGGACTGAAACTGGATTCACCAAATACTACTAAAATATACTTTGATTATTTACCTGCACACGACACGATTCGTATGCATATACATGTCTAACTCTTAAAAGTTTGATATTTATATTTACAACACCTCATCTTCTAGTAGAAAAACAACTGGTGAAGGCTTAGCAAGATCATCCAATTGCAGTTAGAAAAACAACTAGGAGATCAAACATAGTGCAAAACATAACATTTGATGCAAATATCAATGGCAACTAAGTGTCGAAATATAGTGCAAAAATTTCTATCCACTCAAAACATATATGGTTATGTTGTATATAAAAGTACTAGAGACATTCATCCATTTCAACTCTGTCCAAGCCTTTCCTTCAAATTGACAATTTTGACCCCCTGAAAACATGGTTACTTGTTGTTGGCTTGGAGCATATGGTGAAACATTCAACTTGTGAAATTTGTGATGTCTGTAGACTTAACAAGTTTATTTATGTGGTTTTGTGATGCTCTCAAAGTCATTAACGACCGCATTGATGGACATTTGTTTGTTTTCCACTGTTATCTTCTAAGAAATTTTAATATCTTTTTTTCAGTGGTCCTCCTCTTAACCTCAATGTGTTTAACACAACAACATGTATGCCCTCATAAGTTTTTCTCTGATGATTTTTACTGGGAGCGTTGACATGGAAACTTTGCAGGCCATCATATATCTACAATTACAAAAAAAAAAGAGAAATAATAACATAAAATATAGATATTATTAAGCATAAAAATAGAGACTATAAACCTAATAATAAGATAGCTAGAGTGAACATATCTATGCTACAGGAGGTGCTCCTTGAACCCATTAAGTGCAGTTGCATGGATGTAGACCGGTTACATGCCATACTCTAAAAGTACATGTTTTAAGTTCTATATTGATTTCATGTCTAACATTGTTGTCTTCAACTTCCGCTTGATGTGGTGTAGATTCCCTTACAAGGAAATTTTCTTTTCTTATGGTTATTTTTCTATTGTAGCCTTCACCATAGGGCACTAATTCCCCTTTCTAAGCAATCGCATCTCTCTTTCTCTAAGCTCCTTTTTGCACGAGCATAGCTCTAATCATGTCAACCAGGTCAACCACTAGAATTAACGGGCTTCTCCAACTCAAAAATTAACGGATTCAGACATGTTATTTGTGTTAGAATAATTTATGGTTTCGACGTTAAAACCACTTCTATGCCATATATAAGGCAATGAATTAAGTAGGAGTGAATCAGTAGAGAAACACTACACATTTCATCAATCTTACTATCAAACATAGTCTAAGTGTACAGCTGTTGATCATATGAAAAATTTAACCATATGGCTGTCGTTAAAATAAATATGTTTATTCAAATTCTTTCAAAGATGATGTCAACAAATTCTAAGCTCTGTATTTAGACAAACGATCTTGATGATCTTTTCCAAACCATTCTCCACATCTTACATAAAAGCTAGATTTTGCAAATCAAGCCCAATAGAAGCTGACAATCATTATAAAAATCATTTTCAAGTAGTTTTCGATTCAGATTCTATAACTACGAAGGCTAAAGTGAATAAATTGTTATCATCATCTAGCATATTTTATGCTAATAAAATACCCAAGTATTTTGACTTCAGATGATATGCATCAAGCTCGATCAGAGGTTTGCAACCTGCTAAGAAGCCATCAATGCAAACTTTAAAGCTTACAAAAAATCTTTTGTAAAAAGAACAGTACTGTTGCAGTGTATGCAATATATGATCCCAAATTATGCTAACTAGCTCAGCTTGTAAGTTGGGAAACCGTTTGTAGTTATCATATATTGATCCAAAATATTATTGCAAGCTTCTTCTTGTGACCTCCAAAACATCATGTATGGTAGTGATAAGCCATACATATTCACTAATGTATATTTGATGTTTTTTGGAGTGATGTTACACTTTTTCATACAACATTTGTAATATGTTGCGCCACCCAAGATGAAGTTGCCACTTTGTTACTTATTTGATTCACCCTAGGGCATATGTGGGTTTCATATATTCTTTTTACTTCGAAGGATTGCTCATCTGTTGTAATTGAAACACACACTCTCTAAGGGTATCCTCTATGTGAACATATGGCTATAACTCGACGTTCGTTACAAGATTAGATTTTCACTTCAAAGTTATTTTTAATGACATAGGATCGAATAGAATTTTTGAAAGCTAGAAAATCCTTAAAAATAGCACCAACTATAAAATCTTTAGAACCTCCATAATTGTCGTTGTAAATGTCAGAAACCGAATGTACATCTAATGCCCTATTGCATCGTTTAGAGGTACATTTCGTGAGTGCATCATCACTTCCGCACTTTCTTGAGTTAGAACCACAATCTCAACTCGGCTTCTCCCCTTTAAACTTGCACTCATTGCAAGAACATCATCATCACTTGCATGTAAGTTATAATCTTTTGGTGTAGCTCCAATAATATGATAATATAATTTGAACTGGTGCCCGTTTAGCCAACTATAAATCTTTTTAATCTCTTCTTCTGATGAATAGAGTTTCAACGTAATTTTTTTTAATTTTCATAGTTCTTTGCTTGCCCCCATTATACGTTTTCCTCTTTTGGTTTTTGACTCGAGTCCAAAATGCACCAAATTCAAAAGTTGTAAGCAAGTGCTCATTTATATCAAGTTGCATATCCAAAATTTGAAACGATGGCCACTGCATTACAATAAATAAAATTTAGGTTAATAAGCTAATAAAACATTTCAATGATCTATCTTTGGGTAAAAAAATAATTTTGCAAAAAACCACCTCATTATCTCAATGCCCATATCCAAACTCAATATACAAAAAACTCATTTGGTTAGTATACATCTTCTCATGATTCTAATGAGAAAAGATTCCACAATTGCACAAGATATCAATTCAATTGTGACCAGAGTCTTTTAACCATGCTCACGGCACTATAATGATTCTCTCAACTTGTTACATGACTTAATTTTCTGTACCCTAAATATATATAATGATAAACAAATAGTTAGTTTTGTAATGATAATAAGTTTATGAATGATTATCACTAAAGTTAAAATATAGAGATGTAACCCCAAACCCTCAATCATATATAGGCTCGACTCATTAAAAAAAGTCGACAATTAAATTCAAGCTTGGGTTTACTTTTAAGCTCATTTATGAGATACTTTAGTTATTCAATTTATATACTTTAAAATTTAGGGAATTTACATATACCCATTTTTTCATATCACATAAAAAAGATCATTTTTTTTATTTTTAAAGAGTGAAATACATCTTTTCATGTATAATCAAAGGTGGAACAACATTTTGCCCACCCTGAAATTTTGCCACCTAAGATGATATTAATGTAGAATTAAAGCTTAGGTATTAGATATGTAAATATATAGAAATTGTTACAGTTAAAGAGGGGCAAGTGGATAGTTACATTTTAGCATGTTTATCTATGGATGAAAAGATTGCTATACCAACCGAATCTATATTTTAATAGCAACTTTTCAATATAATAATGGCAAGTACACTCATGGACTATGAANCTCGTTTGCTTATCAAACGAATTGAACACGAACTCCCTAACGAGCCGAACAAGAATTGTTCGCAAACAACGAGTTTTTTTGAATCTTCTTGCAAATAATTGTTTAGCTCATCTCATGCAAACTCGCGCATTTTCTGTCTAGACACCTGATGTAGCTCTACGTCCGCCTAGATTATTCCTGAGTTATTTTTATATTATTTCTGGGTTATTTTCAATAATCCCAAAATAACCTAGAAATAATCCGCGGTCATATTTTTGGATTATACTTAAGTTATTTTGGGATTATTGAAAATAACCTGAAAATAACTCAGGAATAACCTCCATGTGCACATAGAGCTACGTCAGGAGTCCGCACAGAAAAATTTTTCCGTGTAAACAGCCTGGTCTGGATTTGATTGGAATCGTTGACATCTTATACAAGTCATTTTTGACAATTTGTGTAAACTAATTACTATTTTGTGTAGTTTCATGTAAATTTCCAGACCATAATTGACTAATTTCTCTGATTTTCTTCTGCAGATTGATACAGGTAGCATGCTGATTGCTATGTATACTTTACAAATACTTCCCATCTTTATAATACACATATGATGGAACAATATAAAGGGGCAACATTTCTTGAGTTAAGCCCCCAATGTGCTTGCACTATAAAGATTTGAATTGCATCTCTTAAGTGCTCTTTGTTTGACAGATGAAGATTACTAATAGTTCCTTTAATAGTTACTCTTCTCTTCACAAATATTCTTTGTTCTTAAATAGTGAAGGGATTTGAAGCCTCAAAACATTTAACTGGAAGACGATGATGTTGAAGATAGCAGTATCTCAGTCTCAATCGAGCTTTTACTCTTTCGATTAAGAAGTATACTTATGATGCATCTTTTTTAAATAAATATTAGTAATATTTATACTATTTATGTATTTACTTTGAAATATAAACTTAAATTTCAAAATAACGAGGAAATGTTTTATTCATGTAACACCTAAATGTTTGAAATATAAACTTGAAAAATCAAGTGATGCAAACATGATTTAAGCATAATACTTAGAACAAAAGCATGCTCCTTGTTACTAATAAATCCTACATTACTTAAAGTTCATATTTAAATTACATAAACATCTTCAAAACATAGATAATGCCAAGAATAATAATAGAAATACTATGATTATGAAATTAACTAAGACCAGAATTTGTGATGATCTTAATAAGGGTAATAAATAGTTTATATGTTTTATTGGCACAAATTATCTTAATTTATTAACATCGAATTTTGTTATATCAAATTCAAACTTGGCTCATTTGAATTCAATCAAACTTTTACTTGCAATGTCAAAAACTCGATTCTTCAANTTAAGACCAAGATCATCACAAGGAATTTGTGATGATCTTAATAAAAGTAATAAATAGTTTATATGTTTTATTGGCACAAATTATCTTAATTTATTAACATTGAATTTTGTTATATCAAATTTAACTAACATGTTCTACTCATCAAAATTTAAGGATTAACAGTCAATGAACCATTCAAAGAACTTAGATTTGAAGAGGGATTAGTTGGAACTAAATCAAATTACAATCTGTTCACATGTAGTTCAAATTAAATTTGAACCTTATTTGAATCAAATTCAAACTTGGCTCATTTGAATTCAATCAAACTTTTACTTGCAATGTCAAAAACTCGATTCTTCAANTTGTAACATTATATATTGGTATATATATTGATATGATTTTTATTTTATTTTAAGCTCACATGTTTTAATGCAATTTATAACTTCAGGACATCTTCACTGGGGGCACTGATAACACTTCATTAACGGTGCAATGGGCGATGGCTGAACTCATTAATAACCCAATCTACATGCAAAAAGCTAGAATTGAACTTGACACTGTAGTAGGAAATCATCGATTGGTGGATGAAAATGATATTCCCAACCTCCCATATCTTAAAGCCATTGTGATGGAAACACTTCGTCTCCATCCTCCAACCCCTTTAATCCCTCGTGAGTCTGACAAAGATTGTATGGTCGATGGCTTCAATATCCCAGTTAAGACAAGACTTTTCATCAATGTTTGGGCCATTGGTCGTGAGGCTAAATATTGGCCCGAGCCTCTCAAGTTTATGCCAGAGAGATTTTTGGTAAATGAGGACAATGATAATGTTATCATCGATGTAAGGGGCCAACATTTCCATTTAATACCATTTGGAAGTGGAAGGAGAGGTTGCCCAGGAATAACAGCAGCACTTCAAGTTGTGTATAGTGCATTGGCCTCACTAATACAATGCTTTGAGTGGAAGGTTGCTGGAGTTGGAGAGAAGATTGACATGACTGAGGCGTCTGGATTGACGCTTCGGAGGGCTACTCCTTTGCTGTGTATTCCAGTGTCCCGTCACATTAGTTTGTTACCTTTATCATAAGTATATATTTGGGTGAAATATAGTCTATATCTTGTTTGGTAGGTGAAAAATATATGGTGAAGTTGAGTTCTTAATTCATATAAATGATCTCCTTTTAAAATTGATGTATGAAAAAAGAAGACAAACTCAAAAAGAAAAGAAAAGAAAGAAGAAATGAAGAAAATTTAAAAGGAAGGTATGTGAGCTTGAGAGTTGTATTTTGTATTATGTTTTAAGTTTGATTAAAACTATTTTAGTTTATGTGCAACAAATTTCTAACTCCGCTTATGTCTATTTTAATAATATATTTGACATGTTGACTTCATGGAATTTGAAATTATTAACGAAAGCAAAAATAAGTGCACATCCATGCATGCATGGATTCAAGCTCATGAGGGCTTTTAGAAAAAAAAATGTAAGATTCATTAAATGAATAAGAAAATAAAGAAGGTTGAATATTTCATAAATTTTTATTTATTATGTTTCTACGTATTATACGAGGATCAAACTATATGTTTTATAAATATCAGTTATATAAAATTCTATCCTTACAAAGATTAATACAAAATACTTGTTATAACATTTTTTTAGCAACGGGTAATGTATTGGAAACATTTAATTAACATGTCTAATCATTTAGTCATATGAAAAAGGAGATATGGTTGCCTAGCACTATTTCTTAGCTATGAATCAATGAAGAAACACAATAGAGAGATTGAATAGGAAATACATAAATCATTGAGCAACAAGCTACTTTAAGAAGGATCATGTAGATTCTATGATTAACAAGTTAAGTATTCATTTAAATTTATACTTTTAGAAAAACCTTTCATAAGCTAATGATTAGCAGTGGGGACATGTAGGTGGCTTGATGTGGTTGAAGGAAGAGCAAGCTTTAAAGAATTATTTGCACAAAATGGGGACGATTTATGATTCAAATAACCTCCATTTGAGGAAATATGTACAACACTTTCCACAAAAAGCCCTAGCATAATGTTTGGGAGAGAGATGGAGAAACATTTTTGGCTTGAATAAAATCAAAAGGCGTTGATGCTTCCAAAAAAATAGAGATTATGCTTATTTTTTATTAAATACCCTCAATCATCTCCAATACAAATTTATCAAAAATATAAATTTGTGTTAAAGGATGAGATTTGCTTGCTATAATATTTGAGTTAACTATAACTAAATCCATATGTATGTATCAATATAATAAAAATAATCAATCTCTCTCGTAAGACTGAATAATTATCTCTAATAAGCACCTAAAATCTTAAACTACAAACTTGTCAACAACTATTTAAAGTAGGCCACTAGGTTCCATATCTATAAACTAATTTTGTTTTTAAAATTATCATGAAGTCTTAAACAATCCTTGGAAACATGAGCATGAGATTAAAATGAATAAAATTTTACCCAAAAAACTCTTACTAAATAAATTTTCTTTATTAATATCAACTAAAAATCATCCTTGTAGTATCATAAAATGTTCATTTCCATTAATACTCTAACAATCGCTGGTGTGAAGAGGGAAAGATTCAATTAATTTTAAGAGGCTGTCCAAAAATTGATGCTTGAGAAGATAAGGTATTGAAGTACATAAAATGGATCCTTAAGTGAGGGAATGATGACAAGATTTGCAAGATATATGATACTTCAATAACATTAAAAATGGGGGCCTATTTGACTACATACAATAGAAAATCAATAATAGATAAAGTCAATTTTAAAATATAATGAAATAAGAATTCGCATTAGTAATTGAAAAATAATGTTAAATTGGCCTTAATTTTGATTAGAATTATATGTTCCAAAGCTTTTTAGACTAGTGTTGTAACTAATTAGCTAAGCAAGCTCGTACTATTTTTATACAAGACTTATTCATCCCTTAATTAAGCCTTTATCCTTGCATTGGCGCTACCCTTAAACTTTACAAAGTCTTAAGAGGATTTATCATAAGGACCCTTCTTTTAGACTATTATAGAACCTCAATTTTCTACTATGATCATAAATTGATTAGACTTTATTTGTCCTTATATCAACTTAACCTTAATTCACCTTTATTAGCTTACAACTATATGTTGAGCTTTGTCAACCTAAAGTCATTATTAGTTCCTATAAGTTTAGCTCTTTCTAAACCCAGCTTAAGTGATTTAGAAATTTGTTAAGGGTATTTTATGGGATGATAATTCATTCTACTATCAACTCTAATAGTTGTTGATATATATAGTTACCAACCCCAATTATTCTTTGGCCTTCTCAAAAAGGCAAAAATATCATATAGTTTTTCTAATTGTTGTTGACTCATACCCCTAATCCATTGTTGCCTCTACATAGATGTGACTCTCTATAGTTATCAAAGTTTTATTAACCTTACTTTTTGACAAGTTCTGGTCTTTAACAAAACTCATTATGCATCTCTATATGGCTAAAAGATTTCTTTACAAAAAATCATTATTCAACATCACGACTTATGATAGACACTTAAATATTGATGTCACCACATTCCATGTTTCACCACCTCTAACCCCAACCCCCAACTCCTCATCCACACCCTCTTCCCACGCTTAAATTAGTTAAACCCAAGATCCTTTCATTTTGATGATAGATTTCTGGTTTTCTAAAAAGGTCAAGAAGCAACTAAGGCATCTATGAAAAATTACACTAATTGTTGGCACCAATTGCCACATGGGTCCAAGCTACCAGTTCCATCCTTTTATAAGTACTGTCATAACAATTGCTCAAGGTTTGGATTTCATAAGGTTAGCTTCTAGAAGGATTTTATCCAACGAGTTAGAATTTTTTATGGAAGGAAATTTTAGAACTCTAAATAAAGAGTCTAAAGCCGCCACACTAGTTTGTTTTTCTTATCATTTCAATCTTCCATATCATTGAAAGAAAATATTCACATTTGTTTTACCTTAATACTATAAAAAGATTCATAGAAAACTCATTTACTTTACGCTCAGGGCTTCATAAGAGGTAAATTTCCTTAAATCACCTAATAATTCCAAAATATTTTCATACATGATTCTCTATAGGTTGCAACCCTATAGATATTTATTTTAGCATTTCCCTGTTTATCTCTTAGTAAGATTGAAAGAGAAATCTCAACCCTTCTTTATGCGCATTCTACACACTTAAAAGCTTAAGAATATAGGAAACCTCCTCAATTTGTTAAAGGATCTGTAAAGTTCCCATTTAGTAATTCATAAAGAAATTTATATTCTATAGGAAATCTTACAGAGTAACCATTGTACCTGATGAAGAAAATACATCAACTACAAGAGAAGGCATGCTCCTCTTTTAGTAGTTATTCTTTTTTTTTTTTCTTGAAAATAATAGTCATCTTCTTTCATAGCATTTAAACTTCCTTCTTGAGAGATATCAAATAATTATTCTCTATTATATAATAGTTTTTCAACCACTGAGGCCTTAGAGGATTAAAAGATTTAAAACTAGTTATTCCTTACTTTTTCTTAAATATAAATGTTTTCACTTTACGGCAGAAGGATACATGGGAATAACATATATGAATAATTGCTAAATATTGTAAAAAATAGTGCAAACAAACAAATTCAATATGGAAAATTTGTATGCATCATTAAGCTAGTTATAGAATAATGCCCAACAAAATAAAATTTTTTATTAACTTTAGTTATTATGTTAAATCCCATTAACTCTACATCAAACAAAAGTTTTATTGAGTTTTGTACCATCATGCATCTATTATATGCAACAAAAATGTATTTTAGAAGTATGTCAACTGCACATATATTATATTTTAGCCTAAAATACTTGTGATGAAACATATGCCGATTTGCTTGAAAGTTATCTTGGTTGTCATCTAGTGATAGTTATGTAAATTGTGCCCAAGTATGACAAATATATGCTTGTTTTTGTCCCTCACTAATTTTTTCACAACTTTGCACTATTATAAAGGCAATTATAAAATTTATTTTGCCTCCTTTTCCATAATTTCATTAGCAAAAGAAACAAATTTAATCATCATGTCGGTCGCCAAATTGGAAGTTATCGGTTGCCGGAATTGATATTTCGACCCCCGGTTTAATTTAATTTACATATATAATTTGGGAAAAGTTGTAGTTTAAATTTTGAAAATACAAGACCGAACCGATCTCATATCCACAGTAGTTTAAATAAAAGAGCCTAATAACGCATGCTATGCATCTATCCTGAAGGGTAGACACACTACTTACTGGTAAGGCTCGATTAAACATACTAAAGAATTTATGACATCCGTTTAAGTCTGCAAAAAACCATTTTTTATGTTGACCGATAAGTTCCCCTATTTAATACAAAAAATTAAATAGGATTTATATTAATCTGGGTTCTTGAAAGTTTCCTATAAGGGCAAGCCCCTATAGTTAATTACATCTTAGATAATTGAAGTCACCTAAGAAAACTCTTGATAAAAATCAGGAATATTATCTTTATGAATTTCAAGGTATAGGACTTCAAAAAATTGGGCAAAGAGGTGTGAAATAGGAATGGCTCAAATTTGAATCATTTATTTTGGAATTCAAAGGAAGAAGAACTAGGGGATGTCATAGATCTTGAGGAGAACCTCGGTGACTTCCCAAGCTATCTTACTATTTAGCTTCAGTTTTGGAGAGTAGAATTATTAAATGTTTCATCCTACCAATTTTAGTACTTAGGGCTTACATCTGTGCGAGACAGTTGCACAAATGACCTGGAAGATATGAGAATTTAGGTCATGACGAATGACAACCTCAGAATTCTAAAACAAGTTAAGGCTTAAATTATATAGCAAGGGTATTGCCGGTACTATTTTTGGTTGTGGACTTGCTCGTTGGAAGTTGTCGGTTGCCGGAATCGGAATCGCGTTGCCCGCTTTGGATAGACATTTAATTTACATATATATATATATATATAT
>JXCR01148840.1:301589-320997 GCA_002079205.1 Phalaenopsis hybrid cultivar
TATATGAAATCAAACTGATCCCATATCTTCCATAGCTTAAATTTAAGACCACCATACCTCAAATCCTATATCTATCTCAAAAGATAAACACAAGACTTGAGGGTTAGGCTTGATCAAATAAACTAAGAGATGTATGCCATCCGTTTGGTTTGAAAAAACCATTTTATTTGCCGATAAGTTCCCCTATTTAATACAAAGAATTAAATAGAGTTCAAAAAAGCTCCCTATAAGGGCAAGCCCCCATAGTTAATTAAATCTTAGATAACCGAAGTCACCTAATAAAACTCTCGATAAAAATCAGTAAATATTATCTTTAAGGAGTTCAAAAGAATAAGACTTTTCAACAAGATCGGACGAAGAGGTGTGAAAGGGGGAAATGTTAAAATTTGGAACTTTTTATTTTTGGAATCCAAGGGAGGAAGAACTAGGGGATGTCATAGATATGGAGGAGAACCTCGGTAACTTCCTAGTCTATCCTATGGTTTGGCTTCAGTTTAGAGAGAAGTATTTAGATGTTTCATCATGTAAATTTTATTAGTTAGGGCTTACATTCGTGTGAAACAATCACACAAATAGCCTGAAAGTTGTGAGGATTCAGGTTGTGATGAACGACAACCTTAAAATCCTAAGACAAGTTAGGGCTTAAATTGTACAGTAGAGCTATACAAAGGCCTAAAGAAAAGGTTGAGGATTTATGTTTCATAAGCTAACACCCTCAAGAACCTATGGCTTGGTAATTTAATTTTAAGGAAAGATATGCTGTTGTAGCTCCTCTTGTTGTTGAAGATGGTTGTACTGCCCACAATGCTAGCTTGAAGCTCCTCGTTGTGATGAATTTAAGTTTTCTAATGTGGTTATGATGTCAAATCATATGTCCCTATGGTTATGGTTCCTTAAATATGATGGAGCATATTAAAATTGATTAGAGCAACACCGGTTAGGATCCTACGGTTCCCTCATTCCAGTACCACTATTTTCTTTCGGATTCACTTAGTCTAAATGAATTTACTAAAGTCAACTTAATGAATTTTATACTTTCATTTAGACCATGGGAAGTCTCGTTAGCATTCGTAGGTTACCTCCTCCAAGTGATTCTCGATCATCCGATAGAGACATCTTAATTTAGTTGCAATTGTCATTTTATGATGTTTGTGATTAAATTTTGAGCTATTTTATGTTTTGAATGTTGTGGCAGTGAATTTTATCTTGGTTAATTTTAGTTTTGGTTTTGGTTTCACAGCTATCCTAGCAGTTTTGGTTTTCATGTACGGTGACATTGTTTTTTAACATGCAAGCTCAAGGCAAGAAGTATAGAAAGGTGAATGCATTTATTTAAAAATGTACATGCCGATTCTTCTCGTTCCACCACCTGAAAGGTCAGTACTTGCAAGATATGCATATAATTTTGCAAGGAATTTAAGTTGTAAGAGTAGATGAAGGTTTAGCTACCAAACCTCAAGTTATGATTTTCTTGAATCCTAGAAGATCCTAGTAGATGATTTTAGAACAAAATATGGCAGATTCAATTTGCCCTTTAGAATGTCCAATAGATTTCAAAAAGCTCGAGGCATGACCTTGGACCATTTTGAAGATCTCTTGAAATATTTTGAGTTCATTTTGGACTTATCATATTGTTCCATTAATCATCTTAGGTCGAAGTGTGACTACTACGTTGCTCAGTGAAACTTGACAATTTAATTATCCCAAGGATAGGATACCCAGTTAATCAATTGATGTTTCATTTAAGAGTTATGTGAGTGGGCGCCCCTAAGGCAAGTTTAGGTCAATTAAAGATTATGGTGCCCACATTTAAAGTCAGGCTTGTAGTGTTTAAAGATGTTAACCACCAATCATGTTAGCTTCTAAATCTAATCAATTGAGTTTAGACGTCGAGCCTAGGTCACTACCAAGCCCTCAACAATCTTGATAGGTGAAATGGTGATTATCAAGATTTTTTATTCAAGTGATATGTATTCTTATCAAATAGTCAAATCATCCTCAATTTTGTCCTTAATAAAAGTAAATTATCTTTTTTCCAACTTAAGCCCATCACTTAAGAATCGTCTGATTTTAATTGACTTCCAAGTCATGGAGATTTAGGAGGGTTATGGTTTTGTTGATATTTTGCAAGAGTGGTGAGTGAATTTCTACCTTTTAACCCCATTGTATTTCAATCATCCAAGCATTTATTAAGATCAAAATTACTTATTTTTTCCTCAGTTAATCCTAAATTTTGATTAAGACACCAAAGTCTAAAATGACTATTTTACCCTAGGGGCACTTCACCTCATAACTTGTTAAACATAACTCAAATGACTTTGTGAGTTTAGAGTGTCATATCCATGAGGTAATTATAATGTTAGAGGAGAACAATGTGGTTTTTCTGAAAATTTGGTTTAATTTAAATATTTATTTAAACTCAAAAAATAGAATTTTTAAGAATTAATTTATCTTACTTTCCAAAATAAAGTTTTTTTTATTTATGAGAAAATTATTAGAGGTTTTCTTAGGTCAGAAGAATACTTAGACAAAACTTCAAGATTTTTTGAATTAAGTTATTATTATTATTATTATTTAGTTATTAACAAGTTTCAATAATTTAATTGAATAGAAAATAATTTTTAAATTACAAAATGTATCTTTATATTTTTATTAGACTTCTCTGAGTTCAAAAAACTGAGTGAATCAAATTTTTGTTTTTCTATAATTTTTAATTTATTAATTAAAATTATTTTATTGAGAAAATAAGAGAAATTCATTTTTTGGGCTTTTAAAATTTATTTTTAATTTAGGAAAATTAGAAAAAAATAGTTTAATGAGTCCCAAGTGATCAGAGAACAATTTAACATATTTTGAAATGTTTTGATATTTCTAAGATTTTTAATTATTTTTAATCATTTTAAAATTCAAAATAAGGCTAAGAAATTAAGTATTTTCTAAAAAATAGATTTTATTTTTCCTAAGTGCCTCTAGGCACAAGGAACTCAGAAAACCACTTTTCATAATTTTCTCAGGTGTATTTAATTTAATATAATTTTTTTTGTACCAAAGTACATGATTTCTTAGAAAATCAACTTTAATACTTGAACTTAATTAAATAATTTTTAAATTTTTACAATGGATAAATATGATTTTTATGAACAATGTGAGATTAATTTTGTCAGTTTTGATAAGTATATAAAATACAAAAATTAACACAAGATATTTACATTTAATTAAATATAGAAATTTACAAGATATTTCAAGGTATCATGATATTTTTCCTAGACTTCTCTAATCACAAGAAACCTACTAAAATTATTCCCATAATTTTTCAAATGATATTTTAATTTAGAAATTTTAAGTAGCTAAAATAGTTACCTTAGCTTTAAAATTAGGGCTAGAAGCATAGAGATGCCCTCTGACCTTGGAAAAATTAGAGGACATAGTCTCTGTCATGAGGAATAAATCCTAAAATTTCAAGCCATAGTGAGCCATATTTAGTCATGGAGAATTGAAAGTATTTAATTCATTAAAAATGAGGGAATAAGAAAATAGTTTTTATTTTTAGTCCATATTATTTTCCTCTGTTCACTGAGCAAGAGGGCATTTTTGTTTTATTTTTTTGATTTTTCTAGAGAAAGATATGGATTTTTGAAGTTTAGGCATTTAAAATTATTCAGAAAATCCATATTTTTCTACTTATCCAAGAGGTGCCAACTCAACCTACGGCGGCTTCAAACTCACACGTCGTGCTCCGCTATTCAACGTTGTCATCCATCTCAGCTGCCATGCGGCCCATGGTTCATGCACCAGGAGTCTGTTTGGCTCGATCTCCTCCATCCATTGGATACACGCGCGATCGGACAACATCCGTTGATCTTCCCCAAGTGACCTAACTCTTAAGTCGTTCACAATAAAACCTTAAGATCTTCTCTTAGACTCAACCAAATTGCATGGGTTTTGTTTTTAAACCTTCAACTACTCAAGAAAAACACATATATATGGTTAATCAAGTATGAAATCAAGACATTGCCAATGGAGAATCAAAATATGCTTTGGCTAGGGTTAGAGCTCAATACCTTTGTCTGAGAGGGGAGGCCTCAATCAGATGATTGTGGTAGCTTTGATTGGACCCAACAAACCTCCGGATGAAGTTTCAAGCCTTGGTGAATTGTCTAGATATGGTTTTAACCAAGGTAGATTTCAGGAGTTGGTCTAGAGTTATGCTAGAGGCTATTTCAGAGGGGGCTTCTATGGGGAATCAACTTCTTTCACTTTGTGGATGGTGTGTGCATAATTAATTGAAGTTTAGTGCACTATGGTGGAGTGGAGAGATCTTTCCTGGTTTTATGGAAAATTTCAGTGAAGAATTTGGCTCTAAGGGGTGGCTATCAGTGGCTGAGAGCAAGGGGATTGCACTTGGGATGGTTTGGAGAAGCTCTGGTGAGGTTTTGGTAGAGTTTCCTTAAGGTTCCAAGTACTCTCTTCTTTGGTCGTGGAGAGCTCCATTTAAAGCCATGGTTGCCTGGTGGAGCTCAGGGCTGGAGGTTGGGTGCGAAAGCTTGCTGAGGTATAGGGAAGAAAGGCTTTAATGGCCAATGGGACTTAGCCAGCTTAGGGAAGTTTAATTTTTGGTTTTGGCCACTTGGGGCTCCCTTGGGCTGGCTGTTTCCGGCGGCTAAGGTGATGGCTGGCTGTTTCCGGCGGCTAAGGTGATGGCTGGCTAGAGTATGGTCACTTCTTGGTTCAGGGAGGCCAGGTGGTGCTTAATGATGGTTAACCCCTAAAGGTAAGTGATGATGGCCAAGATATTTGAGTATAGGCCAAATGTGGGGTGAAATCCCTTAAATCAAGGTACCATTGGTCCATAGCTCATCTTGGCTAGTTTAGGTGGGTTTAGCCTGGTCCATACGGTGTACTTGGTGGATGTGGTGTCATTAAATTTGTAGCTTAATCATGGCTAAGTCAATTTTGGTGCATGGGTTCAATTTGGGTCAAAATTGCTGGAAGTTGGGTTAGGGTTAGGATATCCATGACATTGAGATCAATGGATTAATTAATTTGGTGTAGATGATTGTCATGAGGAGTTTAGAAAAGATTTGGAGTGATTTTGAATTGGTTTGCAGGTTCAATTAGAGGGATTTTAGGCATTTGGTCAATTTGGGGGTGTTAAGTTAAACTTGGGTTTAGGTTGGGCTAGGTCCAAATTGATGGTTGAATATGATTTATAGGAATGTCATGAAGAGTTCTCAACATCAATTGGGTGCCAATTTTGGGGTTAGGGCATTCAATTTTTTGAATTTGGGGACATGGCCAATTTGGGGAGTTTTGACTTGGGTTAAAATTGAGTAAAATTGAGGCTTGTTCAAGGCCAATTAAAGGTCCAATTTGATGTATAGGATTGTTAGGAAGAATTTAAGATTCAAATTGGGGCAATTGAGTAGGCTATGAGGTTCAATTAGGTGAGATTAAGTCATATGGTTAAAATTGGGGGTTTTGATTTGAATCAAAATTGAGCTTGAAGCATGGGTCAATTAGGCTTGAATTTAGTTTGAATTGATCGTATGAATGATTAATTTGAGTTTAGGATTGAAATTGATGGGAATTGGGGACAAATTGATGGACATTTGAGGTGAATTTGTGTAAATTGGGCCTTTAAAGGCAATTTGAGGGTTTTGGTCAAAATGATCAAATTGGACAATTTAGGTTCAATTGAAGGGTCAAAATTGGTTTTGGAGATATTTGAAGTGATTTTGGATGTTTTGGGAAAGTTTGGGATGCCAAGGGTATCTTTTAAATTTTGGCAAATTTGAGAGTATTTTGGTAATTTTGGAATTTTTGAGTGGTTTTGGGCAATTTGGGTATTTTGCAATGGTTTGAAATGATTTTTGAACCAATTTAGGTATTTTGGGTGAAATTGGGGATTTTTGTCAAATTTGGGGTTTCAAGGGAATTTTGGTAATTTGGGTGGATTTGGGGGCAAAAGGCCAAGTTGAATATTTTGATAGAATTGGGGTGTCAACCACTATGTATGAGCTATGGACTAATGAAATCCTCATTTGGGTCCTCTATGTAGTGGTCTTAGCTAAACCCTAGCATAGGGCTAGTGGGTATAGGGGACCATCTACACGAGTCTCCCAAAAGATCAAGGGATCAAAGTCAACAATTCTGGTTTTAGGGATGCAGGTCAATATAGGTGGTAGTGAGTGCAAGTGAGTGAACTAGCTCCAGACCAACACCCAAGGTCAACCTTAAGGCTAAGCAGTCCTATTGGAACTCTCCTTGAGATCCTCTATACTGACCCCACCTACTAAGTGTTAGAGGTTAGCACCAACATATGGAACTTCAAGTTGAGCAAGAAAGAGTTTATAATTTCTAATGGTGAGGGTTCCTTTTCTAGTATTCAAGGAATAATTAACAGGAAAGTCCTATGGCTAGACCCTAGGCTACTAAAGAAGAAAAAGTAAATCTCAACGAAAAGTGAGGTCAACAAATGGACCCCCAATAGGCGTGGTGTGCTGGGCAAGCACATCGCGTGTATTGGCGTTGACCGACAAGATCAACAAAACCAACACAGACTTCTAAGCCAACAGACATAAAATGAGGTGTAGAATCGAGTGCTAGCTATTATCGTTGGAGAATTAGTAAGTGAATATCTTATTGAAATCAAGGAGTAGGAAATCTCTTTAGGGATTGGAAAGTGTGCTTGAAATTATCAAGTTTCAGGTGTTTTCACAGGAGGGGAACCATTATTTAGGTGCTAACTCTAAGATGGGAATTGAAATTTAGGCATCAATTCCAAAAAAAGGAGAGTCATAATTTAGGTACCAACCTCGAAAGATAGGAATCAAAATTTAGGTACTGATCCCGAAATGGGAATTGAAATTTAGGTATCAATCCCAAAAAGGAGAGTCGAAATTTAGGTACCAACCTCAAAAGATAGGAATCAGAATTGAGTTACTGATTCCAAGGATTAGAATTGAAATTTAGGTATCAATCTCAAGAAGATAGTCAGAATTTAGGTACTGATCTCGAAAGGAGGGAATCAAAATTTAGGTACTGATCTCGGAATGAGAATAGGATGATGTGCTCCACCTAAGGTGGTCTTACACCAATCTCAAGGATATGTGAGAGAATTAGATGTCGTGTTCCATTTAAGGTGGTCTTACAATAATCTCAAAGATATCTGTAGAGAATCAGATGTCATGCTCCATGTAAGGTGGTCTTACACCAATATTAAGGATATTTGTAGAGAATCAGATGCATTGTTCCATTTAAGGTGGTCTTACACCAATCTCGAGGATATGTGTAGATAATCGGATGTCGTGTTCCATTTAAGGTGGCCTTACACCAATCTCTAAGATATGTGTAGAGAATCGGATGTCGTGTTCCATTTAAGGTGGTCTTACACCAATCTCGAGGATATGTGTAGAGAATTGGATGTCGTGTTCCATTTAAGATGGTCTTACACCAATCTCGAGGATATGTGTAGCCAATCGGATGCCATGTTTCATTTAAGGTGGTCTTATACCAATCTCAAGGATATGTGCAGAGAATCAGATGTCATCTTTCATTTAACGTGGTCTTACACCAATGTCAAGGATTTGTGTAGAGAATCGGATGCCAAGTTCCATTTAAGATGGTCTTACACCAATCTCAAAGGTATGTGTAGAGAATCAGATGTCGTGTTCCATTTAAGGTGGTCTTGCACCAATCTCAAAAATATGTGTAGAGAATCAAATGTTGTGTTCCACTTAAGGTGTTCTTACAATAATCTTGAAGATATGTGTAGAGAATCGTATGTCGTGTTCCATTTAAGGTGGTCTTACACTAATCTCGAGGATATGTGTAGAGAATCAAATGTTGTGTTCCATTTAAGGTGGTGAATCGGATGATGTGTTCCATTTAAGGTGGTCTTACACCAATCTCGAGGATATATGTAGAGAATCAAATGATGTGTTCCATTTAAGGTGGTCTTACACCAATCTCAAAGATATGTGTAGAGAATTGGATGTGGTGTTCCATTTAAGGTGGTTTTACACCAATCTTGAGGATATGTGTAGAGAATCAGATGTCGTGTCCATTTAAGGTGGTCTTACAACAATCTGAAGGATATGTGTAGAGAATTGGATGCTGTGTTCCATTTAATGTGGTCTTACACCAATCTTAAAGATATGTGTCCCATTAGTGATGAAAGTACTGGGACTCACATCCAACCAAAAGGGTGGCAAAGAAAAGAATTATTGTCTCAATTCTGTCACTGAGAACAATATGAAAATAGTGTAAAGAATTTGTGGTATTGAGTCCATAGATATGTGTCATGTGAAGATAGGTATTGGTGAAGAAAACTCATGAAATTTGGGGTTAGAAATGCAATTGGCTGGAAGTATGCTCCATCAAACCATCCTTTTGATCATCCACTTTATCATAAGAGGTAACAGATCCATCTCATCATGTCTTAAATCCTTGGGGGATTTCTTTCTCTGTCTTTGGTGAAATTATAACAGCAACCACATTATATGGTCATTCTGCCTTTTCCACGCATCCACTTCGGTGGTTCAAAATAGGTTCTTTCCATTAGAAGACCTGCTCGACCCTTGTCTCTTAGGTCAAATATACAGTCGAGAATGCTTCTTTTGTCGCTTTCTGAGAAGACTCTGGTGTACAGTTCCAAGACTTCTAGTATGTTGACAAATCTTCCACGGACTTCTTCATAAAATTCAAATTCCCTTTTGTTTACTTTACTCATTTTGTAGTATTCTGTCGTGGTGACGATCGACGGGTGTCGAGGATGCTCCCACATTTCAGTATCAGCAGGAATCCATGTTAAGTTGCTGTATCCAATGGAATATATGATTCCTCCATTAAGTGATCAATGATCTAAAATCCACTATCAGTGGATGTATACTCCTCCAAAGTACTGTAACGCTCTAGGTGGAGGGCATTGCAGTTCAGGAATTCGACAAATGCCACTGTAGCTGGTATCCGTGTGAATATCTTGGTGTTGCATGTAAAGCAACCTGTAGAAAGCTCATCTGAAGTGAAATTGGACTCATCCTCTGTGGCAAGCAAGCTGGAGGAAGCCTCTCTCATGTATGGATCGTAGATTTTCCCCTCAAGAATCGGGATAAGCAAGTTTTCTGCCTCCTTTTTTCTTTATGCAGGAAAGCTCTATGTTTTCGAAGATTGGCATTTCTACGTTGCGTCCTTTGTAACGGTGCTTCTGACAGTCTCTCATCGTCAGTAGTTACTAGACCTCCAGTCAGTGCATTTATCATAGATGGCAAGCGACTAGTCCCCTCCATCGCATCTTGCTGCCCTATACTTTCTTCCCCTGCAGTGAGGAATCTTCCTTGGTGCTGATCTTTAATAGTAATGGTAGCCCATTTTTTTCTTGACGGCTGATCACGTCCATCAATGGACCCTCATAATCTACATCGACTTGACCGAAATCCATGTCAAAGTCTACGATGCCAACCTGCGGTGCCCTTTCCTTGTTAAGTACCAGATTCCATCCACCTTTGAAAGCAAAAATCAGCCTCCATCCTGATATTTTCTCTGCAGACGACAGGAAAAACATCAGTGTACTGAAATTTAGCAGGAACAAGAATAAAACAAAGTGTTTGTTAGGTAAAATTTTACTTTATATCAGTGAGAAGATCATATATATATATATATAATTTAATTTAGTAAAATATCAAACCTAAAAGTAGAAAAAAAAGAAAATTGAAGTATGTAACTTCAAAAGGTTTTATTTTATTGAGGTTAATTTTATTACAAAATTTTTTGGACCCGATCACTAACGTTTGGCAAAATAAATAACCCTAGGATAATTAAAATTTCAATTCAAGCAATGTCAAGTTGTATCGTATGTCTTCAAGTATCGTCCGTTGATCGGCAACATGGATCTTTCGCCTAAAAAATTCACCAACTGGTAGCCTCCTCCTGAGTAGAATTTTTCTACGAAAAATGGTCCCTCCTATGTTGGCTTGAATTTTCTATCTATCTTTCGGCGTGCAAGAATAGACCTTTTGAGCACGAGAACAAGATCACCAACTTTAAAAACCCTTGGGCGAACAAATTTTTCATGAGCTTGTACCATCTATGCTTAGTAAATCTCTAAATGTTGTTGTGCTTCTAGTCGTTTTCCTTCAAGATTTTCCTATTCTTCAAGTCTGAGTTTTGCATTTTTCTTTGTTGTAAGTTGATTGGCGACAGTGACTCTGAAAGACGGCGTCTAAACTTCTAGCAATAGTACGACCTTAGACCCGTACACGAGCATGTAAGGTGTACACTGAGTAGGAGTCCTGAACGTTGTCCGGTAGACCCACAAGCTTCTAACAGTTTGTTATGCCAATCTCTTTTATTTTTGTCCAATGTTTTGATCAAAATATGTACCAGTATTTTGTTAAAGACCTCCGCTGGGCTATTTGCCATGGGATAGTAGATTGTAGAGTATCTCCAGTCTATCTTGTGCTGCTTGACATAATTGTTTATTTTTTTGCTCTTGAAGGCTGTCCATTATCGGAGATTATTCTGCGTGGAACTCCAAAACAGTAGATAATTTGGCATTTAAAAATTTGAAGGATGTGCTGTGCTCCAACCTCTTATAATGTTACTGCCTCTGCCCATTTGGAAAAGCAATCTGTAGCAGAGAGTATAAATCTGTGTCCCTTAGAGGATTGGGGGTCTATCAGACATATTATGTATGTGCCCTAACACTCGAATGACCACGAAGCTACAATTGGGTGTAGCACATTCGGAGGTTGGTGCAAGACCACCCCATGCACTTGGCACTGGTGACATCTTCTGTTTGTATCCATGCAGTCGGACATCATTGCCGGCTAATAATATCCGAGTCTCTTAACCTTATTTTTACCTTTGGCCCTAACTGGTGAGCGCTACACAATCCAATATGTACTTCTTTGAAAACATTGTGTGCTTATTCTTTGCTCAAATATCGTAGCCACAGCTGATTGAACGATCTTTTGTAGAGAACATCACCCACTAAAGCATATGACATAGCCCTTCCTGTGATGTGATGTGCTGCTGACTTGTCCTCTGACAGTTTTACATATGCAAATATTCCATCAATGACTTACGCCAATATTTGTTGATATCAGCAACCACAATCATCATTTCTTCTTCTTTTTTGAGCTTGTGTAGATTTTTGAGGTCAATTTGAGACAAAACATGTCTCCCTTGTATCGTAATGTCAATGGAATCCTTCAGGGGGCATGCCAATTCCGTAGCAAGTTTTATAAGAGTGTCAGCATGGGCATTATCTCCCCAAGAAATCTGGTAGAAAGTTACATTGAGAATATATTCTGTTATCCTTGGTTTCAAAATCTTGTATTGTCCGATGACTTGTTGGATGACAAGTTGTGAGTCGCCATAGATGACAATATTTGTTATATCCATCAAGATTGCCACTCCAACCTGGTGATCAATGCTTCATATTCTGCTTCGTTGTTGGTACATGGCTCTGTCAGATGGTAGGAGAATCTCAGCATACCCTTATCTAGCGTGATGAAGATCAAACCAATTCCTGCTTTGCCTGGTATAACTGTGCTTGATCCTTTATCTTTGCTGGCTAACGAAGCTCCATCAAAGTACATCTCCTAGCGTTGCGCACTAGAGAAATCCATTTGTAATATTCTCTCACTAGTAATTCATCATTAAGAGTGGACCCAGGTGGAAGTGGGTGTGCAACGAGAAAATCTGCTAAAATCTGTCCCTTGATAGCATAGCTGGGAATAAAAGTCATAACAAATTGCAAAAAAATCATCGACCATCTTGCTAGACGTCCAGAGAATGTTGGTCGGGTCATCAAATATTATAATGGATTAACTTTCGAGATAAGGGTAATCCTATGAGAAAGCATGTAATGTCTAAGCTTCTGAGCGGCAAAAATCAAAGCTAGATAATGCTTCTAAATAGGCGAATACCTTATCTCCGTCGATATGAGACAATGACTTAAGTAGTATAGTGCATTTTCTTTAACCTAATCATTGACTTGGGCTAAGAGGGCTCCATGAGAGTTATCTAAGGCTGTGGTACAAAGTATCAACAGTTTTTCTGGGATAGGGGATACCAAAACAAGATGTGTCATTAAATATTGCTTAACGTCCTCAAAAGCCCGCAGGCATTTTTCTTCCCAAACAAATTTGGCATCATTTTTAATTGATGTCGAGAAAGGCTGACACCTACCTGAGAGATTAGAAATAAAGTGTCTCAAATATGCCAACTTCACTTGAAAGGATTGTAGTTGTTTCAAAGTTTTAGGTAGAGGCATCTCCAAGATAGCTTTAATCTTATCTGGGTCGATCTCAATTCCCTGATGATGGACAACAAATCGTACAAATTTGCCAGAGGTAACATTGAAGGTGCACTTTAAGGGATTCATCTTAAGGTCGTACTGTCGTAATCATTCGAACATGATCCTCAAATCGTACAAATGGTCTATCTTTCATTTAGTTTTGATGACCAAATCATCCACGTAGCATTCCACTTGGTTGTGAATGAGATCATAAAAAATCTTTGTCATTGCTCGTTGGTATGTTGCTCCAGTACTCTTCAATCCAAACGACATCATTGTGTAGCAGAAAATTCCGATGGGTGATCTGAAGGCTGTAAGTGTTGTTTCTTTTGAAGCCATCATGATTAGGTTGTATCCTGACGACCTGCCCATTAAAGAGAAAATTTCGTGTGTTGAAGCAAAATCCACCATCATTTTTGGTATCGGCAACAAAAATTCATCTTTTGGACACACTTTGTTCAAATCCCTGAAGTCGACATATACACGGATTTGTTCATTTTTCTTCTTAACAGGTACAATGTTAGCTAATCATCTGGGGTATTTCTCCTCTAGCACAAAGTTGGCGTCTATTAATTTCATTACCTCGACAATCATTTGCTGCTCTATCTCGAGGTGCATCTTTCTGGGAGCTTGTTTTACTGAGGTCATATCTCTATCCACTCCGAGTTTATGAACTGTAACTTCTGCTAACAGTCCTGACATTTCATCATAACTCCATGCGAAGCAATCTTTATATTCTAATAGTAAATTAATTAACTCTAAAGATTCTTCATCATTGAGTAAATAACTTATAAATGTAGGTTGGGGTTGCTCTTCCATCCCAAGGTTAATTTCTTTCCAATTCATCAACGATTAATTTGATTACTTCCTCAAATTATGGTGGAGCATCTTCTATTAGCTGATCAGTATAGTCATCCTCTATATCGAGGCTATCCTCTTCTGATGCACTAGTAACAACCATGCAAAATTCTGAATCATCGACTGGTCCAACTGTACCAAATTTGAGACCCTCTTTCGAGTTGGGAGTTCGACTTTTAACATCACATAATTTTTCAAAAAGTTGTAATTTATCTTTTGGCATTTGTTTTGACAAATGCTCTTATTGAATTAACTTATGTACACAAGGAGAAAAGTAACTAAAAGGTAATTCCATTAATTCATTAGGATCGTTATATTTCCAGCTAGTAACATCCATTAATTCTGGATGACCTTTTGAACAACTAGTAACATCCATTAATTCTGTGTGTAGCAAGAATAGACCTTTTGAGCACGAGAACAAGATCTCAAAATTTACATGATTTTCAAGATTAGTAGAAGTAGAAGCACGTCAAAATTTGATCGGCTTTGAACCAGCGCTACGAACCTCCTTGACCTTTTGAGGGAGAATTGGAGGGTCATGGTGTTCACATAGTGTTTTATCCGATCATACATTATTTCATATTCACTTTTTTCCATGTCTTCTAAGGATATCTCATACTGTGGTTTCATCTATTTTGTCATCATGAATTCATCTTCAAAACTTTCATCATCATCAATGTTGATGGTTGGCCTAGTCTGTTCAACAATTAAATTGTCTCTTGCTTGTCCGCATCCCTGTCCTCGTCCTCGGGTGCGCGAAGTAAAAGAACTCCCACCAACTTGTCGTAAAAGAGTGGTAGAAGATTGCTGAAGTGGAGTTGAACGGCCTTGCCATTGTAATTCTTCTGAATCTTCACTTTTATTCATCATAACTTCACGAGAGAAGACAATTTTCTTTGGAGGCGCATAGTAGGTGAAATTTTCATGAATGACAACTTCATGACCAAAAATGGTTGTAAATCTCCCTTGATGCAATGTTCTTGTCCTTCCTTGTAATACTTAATACATTGGTGTTGAGGCGACGAAACCATGTTGTGTTTGTGAATCCATGGTCGACCTAGTAGGGCATTGAAAGAGGTCTCAGCGTGGATAATATAGAATTTAGCAGTTGTTACTATTTCTCCAACCTTCATAATTAATGTAATTTATCCAAGGGCTCTCTCTCCCTTTTGGTTGAATCCTCTTAGCATCATCTTATCGGTCGTAAGCTCCTAAGCTTCAATGTCCAAATAGGTCAATGTCCGTAGACTCATCAAGTTGAGGGATGCTCCAGGATCTACCAAAACTCTGGACAACACAAATCTGTCGATGTTAACAGAGATATAGAGTGGACGGTTGTGGTTGATGGTACCAAGTAATAAGTCTTCATCTGTTAAGGTTATCCCAGACTGTTCTTTGAACAAACAAACTTCATCCTAGGATGTGCTGGTCAACTGGGCTAAGCAAATCTTAAAGCTGTAACCAGAGGCTCTCTCATCTTCTTTAACAGGATTAGAGCGTCATAGGTGCTTAATTTTGCTAGCAACATCCTAAGATGAGCTAGCACATTATAATCCACTTTGTATGATCCTCCAATTTTCTCTTGGTTATGTGTTTCTTCTGCTGGCGAAGGTGGAGGTAGCTCTTCTCAAGTGACTATATGCTTTCCTTTATCCATTGGAACTGACCTTGGGGGTAATATTCTTCCGCTCCTTATGTTCACTTATGTAATTTCTTCCTCTCGAGATGCCGTTGTTGAATCTTTCGGTGTTTCTTTTTTGTCGAAAAGAACTAAGTTGAAGGCAAGTGGTGCACTGTGGCACTCGAGGATTGGTTCCGCACTCTCGGTGTTGTCGTAAGCGGTATTGTCGATGTCTTCTTTGGTCTTGTTAACAGGTTCATCAGACTCGAGTACAATTTGAGGATTGGTTTGAGAATCAAGATCGAAGTTAGATTGGTCATAAACAATTATGTTATCACTAAAAACAGTTAAAACGTAGCCGAAATCATAATCATTATATTCATAAGACCCCAGAGGGAAAAAAATAATCATACAAGGCCAGGGGTTCGAGGATTTTCCTCCACAAATTTGTGACAACTAATCTAGTAGAGGCAGCCCCTATCCTACCCCCATGTTATCAGTCTTTGTGATGATGTTCTTCTTCTTCTTCTTTGACAGTGACAGGTCTTCTGGCGAAATCTTCATCTCAGGCTGGCAGGCTGAAGACTCTGAACGGAAGCTTGTGCTGATGCATTCTGGATTTGGTTCAACATTTTCTTGAACTTGTCCCAAGTCGTACTCCATCCATCTTTTCCAGTATACAGGTTAATCGGAGAGACTGGCTCAGCTGTAATCATATTTATAGAACCAATTTTAGGTTCCTTTAAATATTCTTTTGGGATCGTTATATTTCCTTCCTTAAGATTTCTCTCGAGCCAATCCTTGAAGACAAAACATTCCTTTATAGTGTGTCCAAGCAATTAGTGATACGGGCAATAATTTGGTTGATCCTTCTTATCGACCTCTTCAGGTTTTTTTGGATCTGGTAATTTGAACTTAGGCTTCATCATCAGGCTTCTGAACATGTTGGGTACGACTTCATATTTGAAGGAGTACACCACTTTTCTTTGTTCCGCAATGGACATTTTCTTGTTCTTTATTCGATATGATCCTCTTTGAGGCGGTTGCTGGCTAGACTGGCCATACTGTTGTGTCTATTATTGAGCATGCTGCAATGACAACTGAGGAGAATTCTCTGCATGTATCTTCATTGATTATTTTCCTTTATCGGTTGTTACCACTATTCCAAATTTCTTTTCAAATACTCTGGTTGTTCTAGACTTTTCGGCCTTCTCATGAGAATCCATATGTTTGACTTCTTCTTGAAGATTGTTAGTTTTACTGAGTAGCTTCTCGAAGGATTTAATGGTGAGTCCCTTGAGCATGAAAGCTACGGGCCCATGGATGCTCTTAAGTAAGATTTCAATCACATGATTTTCCCATAGTTGAGGTTCACATTTCATGCTAAGGTTTCTCCACCTCAAAATGTAGTCCACTAAAGTCACGTTGGGCTTTTATTTTTCTATCAAAGGATCTCCAATAGACACATGATGCTGCGCTCCAACAAATCTTTTCACGAAAAATTGTTCCAATTCGGCGAACATCTTGACTAATCGTTGGGTAGTTTGGCATACCAATTAAAAGCGATCCTTGACAGGTTGCTGACAAACTGTCAAAAGAGCAAAGCTTCATTTCCTCCTGTGTTGCCACAACTGGCTCGAAAATGTGCTATATGTTGCTTGGGATTTCCAGTCCCATCAAATATCTTAAAGTTTGGCGACAGAAAGCCCTTAGGGTAAGGTATGGTGTCGAATCCCTTTGGGTAAAGTCTACCTTTAAAAACCAATGCACCACCCTTAGATTAGGCTAAGGCCCCCCGAACTTGTTTGATCATTTGCTTAAATTCTTTTTTCGGTATGACACTTGATTGAGAATCCTTCTTTTGTTGATCATCTCTATTTGTTGAGGCAACTTCCCTCCTTTCATTTGTGATATGTATAATCTCCAGTTGATTTACTTCTGGGGAGGCTAACTGTGGTAGTTGAAACTATCCTTCAGTTCTTGCCATGGTGGTCATAGCAGTGGCCATCTTTTCCTTTCTTTTCTCCATTTGGCTGATTTGCTTTTCCCTCAGGAAACAACCTTATGCAGCTCATCTACGGCGTTCTCCTCAACGAAAGGTTGAGTGTCACGCGCAAGTGCAGTGGCTCTGGTCTCGATGACATGGATATCCATGAAGTCTTCCTTGAGGTAATCATTGAAGTCAAAATCTTTATCATCATCATCGATGGAAACTCCTTGTTCTTGGGCCAACTCGGAAATCTTGACCCTGAGCTTTTCAACTTTTTCTTCAGTTATTGATTCTTGTAGCACCTTGAGATCTAGAGGACTTTGCTGGACATCCTCTACTTGCTCATCCATCTCACTAGCAATTGTTATGACAATGTTGGATACTTTAGACCCTTGCTTCATTCCATGATCCTGCCATGTGGGCTTATTGGACCGTATCAGTATGGCAACCTTGGGTACTTTTTTATCTGATGGTGATGTCTTGAGACGAGGTGTCTCAGGAGAAACATTGGCATGTCAAAGAGAAGTATGCTCCCCATGGTGCAGAACAGATACAGCACCAGCCAACCTCTTTTCTTTTCCTCCGAAACTTTAAGAACATCCTTGTAACCGGTAGTTGGTAAGATTCTCAGACCCAGACATGACTTAAATGGTTGACGACCCATGAATCTAGTGGCAGTAGAATCATTAGCATCAATGGTGGTATCAACTCTGCTTCCCAAGCAGAACCAGATGGGAATGCGAGTAGCAAAGCTTCAATTGACTTCTGAGATTGTATGGTAGATCTGACGTCTTTAAAATTTCTTTCGTGATGCGAGGAGATATTGCACACCCCACTCATTTGAGTAACTCACCAATAGAACAATCTTCTTTGGCAGCTAGTTTCTGAAAAATTGTACAGACTCAGGTGATAAAAGCAGGCTTCTTCCTCTCCCCACCATGTTCATGAGGTGGTGGTAAAGTAGTGGCAATCTTCTGGATACTTTCAAACACATTAGTATTCATAAAGGGATGGAACCTACTCCCTTGCAGAAACGGATAGGTCTCTGGTAATCCTGACTCCTCTTGATGAGGAGCATCATCAACAGGTACTTCCTCAAAAATATGAGCTTCAGTAGCCTTCTAAACATTTTGGCTGCGGCTTTTCCTTTGGATTTGGGTTAACGGTACAGCCCTTAAACTTGATCTGATTTCAAATACTGATGGCGGGACAACGAATCCTTCAGCCGGGTCTTCGACGATCATAACTTCTTTTTTCCTTAGCAGAAGCGGGAACAACAAGCATGGTAGGTGAAATGGTGGCAGTAGTCTTGACCTTTTTGTAAGAAGGGAAGTCTTGAGGGAATTTCAGGCTAAACTCAATAGATAGTTCCTGAAACTCTGGACCGGTGACCTTCGTTACAATGAACGGGGCTTTCCCGAGGATGACCTAGAGATCTTCAAATCCGACTCTGAACATGATAGTGGCAGCAACATTGCGGGCATCACAACTCGTCGGTAGGTGACTAAAGAAAAATATGTTAAGATTTTTATACATATTTTACACTGAGTTTGATGATATTGTACTTTAAAGAAAGGTATTTTTGATGTTTTGTTGCAGGTATGTTGAATTATAGTCATTGGAGCAAAAAGATGCAAAAGGGAGCGAATTTGGAGCAAAAAGGAGAGATTTGATCATGGGCACTAACAGCGAGCTTGACGCCGCCGACGGCGAGTTTTTCCCGAGAATCCAGAATTAAATATTCTAGAAGGCCGCCGACGGTGCCATCGAGGCTGCCGACGGCAAGCACGTCGGTTCTCTCAACAGATGCACTGAATGTGGACGGTTTTTGAAGGGACGCTTGGGCAACTCTTGAAAACTCTTCTACAACCTTAAAAGAAACATTGGGAGGCCGAAAAAGTGGTGTCCATGGGGTGTCCGCTGAGTCTTTATTGTTTGAGGTGCCCATTAGAGTGTAGAGGGTGGTTAGTATTGTGAGGAATTCTTTGAGAGATTGTAAGAGTGGAAGAAAAGTGAGAGATTTCTTCCTCCTTGCCGCTTCAAAGGAGAATTCTGTATGCTATAAAGAAAGGAAGAGATTCAGAGGAACTTCGAGGAGTCTTCTTGAGGAAAATTAGAGATAAGTTGTATTTACTTATTGAAGTTTGCATGACTTTCCTTATATATATAAATTCCAAGTTTTGTCGTATCTTCTCCATGAGTTCTGAGTAGTTTTCTCTGTCTTGTGATTTGAATTGGTTGTGCCATGAGAATTTTAAAGAAGTTGTGTTGATCTTTTCACTTCAGTCTTAATTTACTTTCAATCTGGCCAATTGATTTGTTAAAATATGTTGAGTTTTACNTTCTGCCCTGTACTGTGATTTCTATGGAATTCTCCGGAGGACATGCCAATTCTTTAGCAAGTTTTGCTAGAGCATCGGCATGCGCATTATCTACCCGAGGAATCTGGATAAAGAATTACGTTGGGAATTTGTTCCAGCAGTTTCATCGTGTATTGGTAGTATTCTGATAATCTAGGCTTTGCATTGGGAATCTGCTCCAACAATTTCATCGTGTACTGGTAATATTCTGACAGTCTGGGTTTCAAAATTTTGTACTGTCCAGCAATTTGTTGAATAATGAGTTGGGAGTCACCGTA
>JXCR01148840.1:334700-368038 GCA_002079205.1 Phalaenopsis hybrid cultivar
CAAATTTGGATGTATTTAAAGTGTTTGGAATAAGTTTTGATCAATTTTGGGTATTTTGGCAAAAATTTGGGAATTTTGGCCAAATTTGGGTCCCAAGGGTAGTTAGGTAATTTGGAGGTGTCTGGGGCAAAAGACCCAAGATTAGTATTTCAAGTAGAATTGGATAAATATCCATTCTAAATGAACTGTGGATCAATAAAATCCTCATTTTGGGTCCTTATGGATTGGTTTTAGCTAGAATATTGTAAGAAAATTGTGTACCCTAACTCCAAACCAACACCCAAGGTCAATCATAAGGCCAAGTAGTCCTATAGGAACTCCTCTTAAGTTCTCTCATAATGATCTCACCTACTAAGTGCTAGAGGTTAAGATCAATATGTGAAACTTCAAGTTGAGTAAAGAGAAAAGCTTTGAATTTCTAATGGTGGGGGTACCTTTCCTAGTTTTCTAAGACTAGTCAATAAGAAAGTCCTATGACTAGACCTAGGCTAGTAAAGAAGTTTTCTAGATCTCAACCAAAAGTGAGGTCAACACCACAATATTCAAAATATAAAATAACTCAGAATTTAATCACAAACATCACAACAAAACAACAATTGCAACTAAATTAAGATGACTTTATCATATGATCGGAAATCCCTCAGAGGATGTAACATATGGTTGCTAACGACACTTTCCACGGTCTAAATGAAACTATGGGATTTATTAAGATGAGTTTAGTAAATTCATTTGGACTAAGTGAATTCAATAGAAAAAAGTTGTACTAGAATGAGGGAACCATAGTATCCTAATTGGTATTGCTCTAATCAACTTTAATATGCCCGATAACATTTAAAGAACCATAACCATAGAGAAATCTAATTTGACATCATAACTTGACACATTAGAAAACTAAAACTCAACACGATGAGGAGCTTAAAGCTAGCATTGTGGGCAGCATGACTATCTTCAATAGCAAAAGGACCTACAACAACATATCTTTCATTAGAATTAAAAAACCAAGCCGTAAGGTTTTGAGGTTGTTTGCTTATGCAGCATAAATTCTTACGTTATTTTTAGGCCTTTATATAGCTCTGTTATGCAATATAAGCACTAACCCGTCTTAGAATTCTGAGGTTGTCGTTCGACACTTCCAGGTTATTTGTGTGATCATTTCACACAAATGTAAGCCCTAAATAAATAAAATTGGCATGATGAAACACTCATATAATTTCTCCTCAAAACTGAAGCCAAACAATAGGATAGCTTAGGAAGTCACCATGGTTCTCTTTTGGATTTATGACATCCTCTAGGTCTTCCTTCTTTAGTCTCTACAACAAAATGTTCTAAATTTGAGACAATCCTTTTTCACACCTCTTTGTCCAATCTCATTGAATGTCCTGTCCTTTTGACCTCTTTGAAGATAACATTTCCTGATTTTTATCGAGAATTTTCTTAGGTGACTTCGGTTGTCTAAGAGGTAATTAACTATAAGGGCTTGCTCTTATAAGAAGCTTTTCTGAACCCATCTTTATATTAACTATATTTAATTTTTCGTATTAAATAGGGGAACTTGTTGGCAAATAAAATGGTTTCGCAGACCAAATGGATGTCATATATTTCTTAGTTTATTTGATCGAGCCTCATCCTCAAGTCTTGTGTTTGTCCTTCGGGATAGATACAGGGTTTGAGGTATAATGCTCTTTCATTTAAACTATGAAAAATATGGGGTTAGTTTCATTTCATATTTTTCTAAAACTTATATATATATATATATATATATATATATCTGTGTGTGTGTGTGTGTGTGTGTGTGTGTAAATTAAAAATACCTTTCCAATGCGGGCGACGGGATTTTGATTCCGGTGACTCACAATTCTAATGGGCAACTTCACACCAAAAATAGTGCATACAGCTCCTGGTAACTCTACTTGGGACTAGCTTCTCTCTCCAATTAAATCAAAAAATATTATCCTCATACATCAGTAATGTGTCCTTGTTCCTCTTGGACCAAATTACCTTTCTTCTGTTGGCATGCTTTACTTATTTCTCTTTTGGGAAAGTACGGTCAACTCTTTAGGACTTTAGGATTGTCTGTATAATCACCTTAGAGCAGGGAGGTTCAGGAGGCCATTAAGGACTTTTTATTCTTTGTGTGAGGTTGGACACTCAATAGGTGTATTGGTGGGCTAATTGCACCTGAGCATTGTGCGTTGTTAAGTTGGTCCCGCGTTGGGTCCTTAACTTCACCTTTTTTCCTTCCAAATTTGATTTGTCATTTTGTAAATGAAATCGGATTGTGTCATGTTGCTCGTGCTATTTAATTTTCCTTATATTAATTAAATATTTATACTTTCAAACAATTTTCACTAAAATTTTAAAATTTCCACAAATTAAATAAAGATTTATCCGGTCTACAAATCAACCTTTGTAATTTTTAGTGCTCGCACTAAGATTACGGGGTATTGGCCAAGTAGCTAACACGAGAGCTTTCTTTTTGAAGCTTCTGCAATGCTGTTCCCAATGCTCACTTTTTTCTGCAACCTACCAACGAGTCGCGATGCCCGCAATGTTGCTCCCACCAACAAGTTTGGAGTCGGATTTGAAGATATCGAGGTCATTCTCAGGAAAGCCCCGTTTGTCATAATGAACGTTGTAGCTCTAGAGGTTCAAGAGTCATCTGCTGAGTTTAACCTGAGCTACCCTCAGGACTTCCCTTCGTACAAGAAGGTCAAGATTACTACCACCATGATACCTACCAAACCAGCTGTTCCCATTTCTATTAAAGAAAAAGGAAGTTATGATCGTCAAAGACCCGACTGAAGAATTGGTTGTTGTGCTGTCAGTGTTTGAAATTGGATCAAGTTCGAGGACTGCACTATTAACCCAAACCAAAAGAAGAAGCCGCAGCTAGAAAATTAAGAGGACTACTAAAGCCTAGACTCCTATAGAGGTACCTGTTGATGAAGATCCTCACCAGGATGAGTCAGGGTTATCAAAAATCTGTCCACTTCTGCAAGAGAGTAGATTCAATCCCATAATGAGTACTAATGGGTAAGAAAGTATCCAGAAGATTGCCGCTACTTTACCATCACCTCATGGACATGGTAGGGAGACGAAGAAGCCTACTTCTACCACCTGAGTCAGCTCAGTTTTCCAGAGACTAGCTGTCAAAGAAGGATGTTCAATTAGTGAGTTACTCAAATGAGTGGGACGTGCAGTATCCCCTCGCATAAAGAAAGTAATTTTAAGGGATGTCAGATCTGTCAGATGCTCCCAGAAATCAACTAAAGCTTTACCTGGTCGCATTCATGTCTGGTTCCTCATGTGGAGTAGAGTTGATACAACCATTGTTACTGCCCAATCTACCGTCACTAGACCCTCGGGTCGTCGACAAGTTAAGTTGCATCTGGATCCAAAAATTCTACCGATTACGAGTCATAAGGATGCTCTTAAAATTACAAAGGATAAGATGAAGAGGTTACCCAGTATTGTATCTGGTCCGCACCATGGGGAGCATAGTCTCTTCGACATGCTGATGTTCCTACTGAGAACTCCGACTCAAGACATCACCATCACGGAAAAGGGTATGGACCCCAAGGTTGCCATACCAATATGGTCCAATAAGCCTGTAGGACAGGATCAGAGAATGAAGCCAGAGTTTGAGGTATCCGACGTTGTCGCAAAAATTGCTAGCGAGATGGAGAAATAAGTGGGAGATGTCCAGCAAAGTCCTCGAAATCTCAAGATGCTACACGAATCAATAATTAAAGAAAAGGTCCAAAAGGTTAAGGTCTAGATTTTGGAATTAGCTCAAGAACATGGAGTTTTCATTGATGATGATAATGAGAATTTTAACTTCAACGATTACCTCGAGGAAGATTTCATGGATATTTATGTTATCGAGACTAGAGTCGCTGCATTTGCGTGCGACGCTCAACCTCTCATCGAAGAGAATGCCGTAGATGAGCTGCGTAGGGTTGTTTTCCTAAGGGAGGAGCAAATCAGCTAAATAGAGAAAAGAATGGAAGAGATGGCTGATGTCATGACATCCATGGCCATAGTTCAGGGACAGTCTCAATCACCATATTTAGCCTCTCCAGAAGTCAATCAACTGGAGATTATACACATTACAGATGAAAAGAGGGAAGTTGCCTCAGCAAATAGAGACGATCAACAAAAGAAAGATTCTCCATCAAGTGCCATATCAGAAAAAGAATTTAAGCAAATGCTCAAAGAAGTTTGGGAGGCCTTAACCCAATCTAAGGGTGGTGCATTGATTTTCAAGGGTAGACCTTACCCGGAGGAGTTCGATGTCGTAACCTACCCTAAGTGTTTTGTGTCACCAAAATTTAAGATATTCAACAAGACTGAAATTCACAAACAACGTATAACACATTTTCGAGTCAGTTGTGGTAACACTGGAGGTAACGAAGCCTTACTCTTCCAATAATTCATCAACAGCCTGTCAGGGATCGCTTTTGATTGGTGTGTCAAACTACCCAATGGATCACTTAAGATGTTTGCCGATTTAGAACAATTATTCATAAAGAGATTTGTCGGAGTGTAACATCATGTGTCTATTAGAGATCTAGTAGTAGAGAAGCAAAAGCCTAATAAGACTTTAGTGGACTACATTTTGTGTTGGAGAAATCTTAGAATGAATTGTGAACCTCAGCTACAAGAACATCATGCAAGTGAGATTGTACTTAAAAGTATTCATGGGCCAGTAGCTTTCATGCTCAAGGGACTCACCATTAAATCTTTCGAGAAGCTGTTGAGCAAAGCTAGCAATCTTCAAGAAGAAGTCAAATATATGGATTCTCATGAGAAGTTCGAGAAGTCCAAGATGACTAGAATATTTGAAAAGAAGTATGAAATAGTGGCAAAGGTTGATCAAGGAAAACAACCAATGAAGATACATGTAGAAGATTCTAATCAAAATTCCCAGTCATCATTGCGGCATGCTCAGCAACAGACACAATAGTACAGCCAGTCTAGCTAGCAACCGCCTCAGGGAGGATCACATCGGGCAAAGAACAAGAAAATGTCCATTTTGGAATGTAGGAAAGTGGTATATTCTTTCAAAGATGAATACATACCAAAAATTTTTAGAATTCTGATGAAGAAGCTTGAGATCAGACTACCAGATCCAAAGAAACCTGAAGAGGTTGACAAGAAGGATCAACCTAACTATTGCCCGTATCACAGATTGCTTGGACACACTATAGAGGAATGTTTCATCTTGAAGGATTGGCTTGAGAAGAACCTTAAGGAAGGGAATATAATGATTTAGAAAGAATATTTAAAAGAACTTGAAAAAAGCTCTATAAATATGATTTTGGCTGAACCAATCTCTCTAATTGACCCATATACTGGAAAGGATGTATGAAGTACGACTTGGAACAAGCTCAAGAGAGTCCTGAACCAAATCCAGTCTGCTTCAAGGCAAACTTCTATTCAAAGTCTTCATCCTGTGAAGCCTGGGATGAAGATTTCACGAGAAGAACCCTCATCGTCAAGGAAGAAGAAGAAGAAGAATACCACCGTGAAGACTGATAGCACAGGGGGTAGGATAGGGGTTGCCTCTGCTAAATTAGCTGTCTCGGATTTATGGAAGAAAATTTTCAAACCCCCGACCTGGTATGATTATCCTTTTGTCCCTCCGGGCTCTTATGAATATAATGATTATGATTTCGGCTACGTTTGAACTATTTTTGGTGATAACATAATCGATTATGACCAATCTAACTTCGATCTCGATTCCCAAAATGATCCTCAAATCATACTTGACTCCGATGAACTCGCTAGCAAGACCAAAGATGACATTGACCACACCACTTACGATAGCACCGAGAGTGAGGAACTGATCCTTGAGTGCCATGGTGCACCACTAGCCATCAACTTAGATCTCTTCGACAAAGAAGAAACACCAAAAGATTCAACAATGGTATCTCAAGAGGAAGAAATTACAGAAGTGAACTTGAGGAGTGGGAGAGTATTACCCCTGAGGTCAACTCCAACGGATAAAGGAAAGTAAATAGTAACTCGAAAAGAGCTACCTCCATCTCCACCAGTGGAAGAAATACATAACCAAGAAAAGATCAGAGGATCATACAAAGTGGATTACAACGTGCTAGCCCATCTTAAGAAGTTGTTGGCCAGATTAAGCATCTATGACACTCTAATTCTGTCAAAGGAGATGAGAGAGTCTCTATTTACAACTTTTCTTGACCCATAGATTTGCTTACCCAGTTGGCCATCACATCCTCAGATGAAGTTTGCTCATTGAAAAAATAGTCTGGGGTAACCTTCACAGATGAAAACCTGCTACTCGGCACCGCTGACCATAATCGTCCACTCTATATCTTCGTTAACATCAAAAAATTTGTGTTATCTAGAGTTTTGGTAGATCTTGGAGCATCACACAACTTGATGAGTTTACAGACATTGGCCTATTTGGACATTGAAGCTTAGGAGCTTACGGTCGATAATATGATGCTAAGAGGGTTCAACCAAAAGGGAGAGAGAGCTCTTGGCTCAATTACACTACTTAAAAAAGTTGAAGAACTAGTAACAACTGTTAAGTTTTATATCATCGACACCAAGACATCTTTTAAAACTCTATTGGGTTGACCATGGATTCACGAACACAACATGGTTCTATCGTCTCTACACCAATGCTTTAAGTATTTCAAGGAATTACTAAAACATTGCATCTAGGGGGATTTACAAATGTTTTCAGTCCATGAAGTTGGAATTCAAGAAGATGCCACCTACTACGTGCCTCCAAAGAAAAGTGTCTTCTCTCATGAAATTGTGACAAATAAGAGTGAAGGTTCAGAAGAATCACAAATGGGAGGCCATTCAACTCTACTTCAGCAATCTTCCAATACACTCTTACAACGAGTTGGTGGGGGCCTTTTAGTTCACGCACCCGAGGTCAAGGCCAAGGACATGGATGAAGAAGAACCACTTTAATTGTTAAATGGACTAGGCCGAGCATTAACACTGATGATGAAGAAAGTTTTGAAGATGAAATAATGATGACAAAACATAAGAAACCTCTGTATAAGATATCCTTAGAAGATACAGAGAAAAGCGAATGTGAGACAATGTACAATCGGATAAACCACTATGTGAATTTCATGACCCTTGCTCCAATTTTCCCCCAAAAGGTCGAGAGTCAAGAGTTCAAGGAAGTTTGTAGCATTGGTTTGAAGCTTATCAAGTTTTATCGTGCTTCTACTTCTACTAATCTTGAAAATCATGTAAATGTGGATGAGAATCCTAATGAATTAATGGAATTGCCTTTTAGTTACTTTTTGCCTTATGTACAAAAGTTAATTCAATAGGGACATTTGTAAAAACAAATGTTAAAAGATGAAAATTTATGGAACATTAAAAGTCGAACTCCTAATTGAAAGAGGGTCTCGGATTTGGTATAGTAGGGCCAGTCGATGATTCAAAATTTTGCATGGTTGTTACTAGCAGATCAGAAGAGGATTGCCTCGATGTGGAGGATGACTCTACAGATCAGTTAATAAAAAATTTTCCACTAGAATTTGAAAAGGAAATCAAATCAATTGTTGATGAATTGAAGGAAATTAACCTTGGGACTGAGAAGCAGCCCCGACCTACAGTTATAATTTCTCTACTAAATGATGAAGAATCTGTAGAGTTGATTAAACTGTTAACAGAGTTTAGAGACTACTTTGCATGGAGTTACGATGAAATTTCAGGACTGTCAGTAGAGGTTGTGGTTCATAAAATCGGGGTGGACAAAGACATGACCACAGTAAAAGAAGCTGCAAGAAGAATGCGCCTCGAAATAGAACAACAAGTCGTTGCTGAGGTGAAAAAATTAATAAGCATTAACTTTGTATGAGAAGAACTATACCTCATGTGGTTAGCTAACATTTTGCCAGTTAAGAAAAAAAATGGACAAATCCATATATGTGTTGACTTTAGGGATTTGAACAAAGCAAGTCCAAAAGATGAATTACCACTGACAATACTATAAATGATGATGGACATCGCTTTGACACATGAAATTTTCTCCTTTATGGATGGATCATTGAGGTACAACAAAATCAAGATGGCTCCTGACGATGCAGCACTTACAACATTCATAACGCTGATTAGAATTTTTTGTTACACAGTGATGTCATTTGGGTTGAAGAACGCAGGAGCAACATACCAACGAGCTATAACAAAGATTTTGATGATCTCATTCACAACCAAGTGGAGTGTTATGTAGATGATTTAGTCATCAAAATTAAATAGAAAATAGACCATTTGTATGATTTGAGGATCGTGTTCGAACTATTACAACGGTACAAACTTAAGATGAATACCTTAAAGTGCGCCTTTGGTTTTACCTCTGGGAAATTTCTAGGATTCGTTGTCCATCATTGGAGGACCGAGATCAACTCGGATAAGATTAAAGCTATCTTGGAAATTCCTCCACCCAAAACCTTGAAACAACTACGTTCCTTCTAAGGGAAATTGACATATCTGAGACGCATTATTTATAATCTCTCAGGTAGGTGTCAGCCCTTCTCGGCATTAATTAAAAAGGATGTTAAATTTATTTAAGAAGAGAAGTGTCAGTTGGCTTTTGAGGACGTCAAATAATATTTAATGACACCTCCTATTTGGCAGTCCTTATCCCGAGAAAACCTTTAATACTTTATACCGCGGCCTTAAATGACTCTTTTGGAGCCCTCTTAGCCAAATTCAATGACGAGGGTAAGGAAAACATACTCTATTACTTGAGTTATCATCTAATACCGACAGAGATAAGGCATCCGCCTACTGAGAATAATTATTTAGCTTTGACTTTTGCTGCCCAGAAGCTCAGACATTGTATGTTTTCTCATAAAACTACCCTAATTTCAAAAGTTAATCCGTTGCAATATTTGATGACCTGACCAACACTCTCTGGAGGTCTAGCAAGAAGGTCAATGATTTTGTTGCAATTTGATATAACTTTGGTTCCCCTCTCTGCTATCAAGGGATAAATTTTAGCAAATTTTCTCGTTGCACACCCACTTACAGTTGGGTCCCCTCTTAATGAAGAGTTATCAGATGAGTAAGTATTACAGATGGATTTCTCCAATGTGCAACGCTGGGAGATGTGCTTTGATAGAGCTTTGTCATCCTGAAAAGACAAAGGATCTGGCACAGTTAGAGCAGGAAAATCAAGGATTGGTCTGATCTTTATCACGCCAGATAAGGGTATGTTGAGGTGCTCATACTACCTAATAAAGTCATGCACAAATAACGAACTAGGGTTTGAAGCCTTAATCACCAAATTGGAATTAGCAATCTCAATGGATATAATGGATATTACCATCTATTGCGACTCTCAACTCATCATTAAATAAGTCACCGGACAATACAAGATTTTGAAACCAAGGTTAGCAGAATATCATCCGTACGCGATTAAGCTATTTGAGCAAATTCCAAATGTAGCTTTCTACCATATTCCTCAGAGAGATAACGCCCATACTGATGCTCTAACAAAACTTACACAAAATTGGCATGTTGATCCTGATATTTTTTATATGTAAGGATTTATGAAGTTGACAATACTACTTGAAGATTTTAATCCCCGGCACTAGCACCAAAAACTTGATCCTGATATTTTTTATATGTAATGACTTATGAAGTTGACAAAATTACTTGAAGATTTTAATCCCCGGAAACGACGCCAAAAACTTGAGCTTGAAACTGCTTATACGCAACATTATAACAATGACTTTAATTATAATTTTCACTTATGTTTTCTTACTTTTTAGGAGAACCAAAAACTTAATTTTGAAGAAAATAAGAAATTAACTCATTAATTTATCTATATAATGAGATATTATGCAAATATATTTATCATTATCAAGTAATATAGGACTTTTTGATTAAACCCCGAATATCGATCCCATGGGGAAAATACGCAATATGCACTTTCAAACAACAAACTTCTATTTTAAAAAGTTAATTACTTAAACAATAGACACTTTGACACTAATTAAAATTCAAATCTTTTCGGTATTTTTGATATTTTGACAAAACAGTAATAACTTCTACATAACTTGAGTTTATTTAAAAGAAAAGCACAGATCTTTCTCCTTTTCATGAATTAATAATAAGTATAGGAATTCTGTTGTGGAAGTATGCAAATTTTGTTGTGTNACAATTACTTAAGCTATTGATAATTTGATAGTAATTAAAATTCAAATCTTTTTGGTATTTTTGATAATTTGACAAAACAGTAACAATTTTTGAAATAACTTGAGTTTATTTAAAAGAAAAGCATGGATTATGAAAGTATCTTTCTCCTTTTCATGAATCAGTAATACGTAAAGGACTTTGGCTGTTGAAGTAAACAAATTTTGTTGTGTCAAATAAGAGCAATAATATTCTTTACCCTTACTAGAGATGATATAAAGAACATTGACTAATTTAAAGTTTGAATAGTTATGAAGACCAGCTAGGCAGGGAAGATACCAGCTCTCACTCTAGAGTTCCCTCGATTCCCTCCATCCGGGAGGCTAACATCTCGTATCAGAACCTAAAATAATAAATCAAGTTGGGGGCTTTAACCTGTCACTCCTCTAACTATACACCCTTCAAAGATTATTTCCCTATTTATTTTCACTAAATCATATGAATTACATTCTCATTCATACAACCTCGTGTGACTCTTTCTAAATGTTGATTGAGACAATACCATCCCGGTTCTTACATGTTCTCATAATAAATTTTAACATCTAGCTGGGCCAGACCAAGAAGTAAATGAAGTACTTGGAATTAAATCATCACAAAGTCTTCCAACGTTAAAGACTAATACTCTCCCCAACTTTCATCTAAAACTTACTTATCATTTTAAGGAGAAAGATAAAGAAAACAACTCAGAATCCATGGAGAAAACAAAACCACACTTTAGTTTAAAAGTAGAAATATTTGTCAAACCAACAAGAAATCTCAATTAAAACCAAAAGTAGTTCAAAAAAATAATAAAAACTTATCTTAAATCCTCCACCAAACTCTTGAAGTTTCTTTGAATCTCTTCTCTTTTATATCACTTTAAACTCTCAAAATAAAACTAAAAACAAAAAGGAAAAAAAGTAAATTTTGTGGTGCCTGAATCTAAACTCTCAAAATAAAACTAAAAACAAAAAGGTAAAAAGTAAAGTTTCTGGTGCCTAAATCTCTCAATAAGATTCTCCGAGATCTTCTCAGGACTCATAACTATCTCCCTTATCAAGCACCCTTAAAAAATGTCTCAACTTTCTTCATTTAGAAATCTCCAAGAGGTGCCTTGGAAATTCTTCAAAATGTGTCCAAATTCGAAGTATTCTCCAAGGGATGCCTCCTTTTACAAGTCTTTTGATAATATTTTTATTCCTAGTGGTCATATCCACCCTCTTTTGCCAATAGGTGCCTCAAATGTCTCTTCAAAATTCAGTCAAATGAAGAAAACCGCCAAATAATTGCCTCTGACGCTTAAGCGTGGCCTTCTCTGTTTCCCTGGCACTTTGGCGCCAAAACAATTTCATAAAAATTTCACATTTTTGCTCTAAATTTGATCTTCTTTTACTACTTTTAGTATTTTTCAACTTTTTACTTTTACCTGAAAGAAAAACACAGAAATACCTTCCATTAAAGTGCAATATCTCAAAAATAGGTATAAAAATGTGTCTAAAAATTCTATATATTTTAGGTGTATTAAAATCTCCCAAACTTAAAATGTTACTTGTCCTCAAATGACACTTTAATCTATAAAAACTAAATAAGTATGATATGTATATGAGTTTCTTTAAGAGTTACTAAAATTTAGATTTAGAAATATAGTAGTCCAATTTAGGAAAAAATATTCAGTAAATGAGACCAACTTAAAGTTTAGAATTTTTAAATGTTAAGACATATGAAAATATGAGTTCCTATCTAATTCATAAATATTGTAAATTCTCCAAGTTTAGAATTTAGCCCTTTGATTATCTCCACTTAACAATTTTATTAAGAATAATTTTACTTACTATGTTATATCTTTAAGCTTAAGACTTTCTCAAGTCTTATACTTTAAAAATATCAAATGTGGAACCAATTTTTGATTAGGCACTAATCCTCAAGCTTCTCCTCCCTTACTTTTTCTTTTTCTTTTCTTTCTCATTTCTTTTTTCTTTTCTTTTCTTTTTCTCTATTCTTTTTCTCTTTTCTTTTTCTCTTTCAATCCAGGATTACTATATCTAAATAGGCCTTTAATAGTTTTGAATTGCACTTCTCCTTTCCTAAAGTAAAGTCCTGATATAAATCTTTTACTTATAAGTATAATAATAGTTTTGAAAATTTTTTTTAATAAAAGAAATCTAAGCATTAAAAATAAAAGTCTAAATTTTCTAAATTTTTCAAAAATACAATTTTTCTTACTAAAGATAGTTATACTATATTTAATATTTTCTACACTAAAAATTTTTAACAGAAAGATTTTCTTCATTACTCAAAATTTTAACTAAACTCTCTTACTCATTTCTAAAATCAAATTTTACTTCCCTAATATAATTTCATATGCATGATCAATTTTCTTTTCAAATCAAATTCACTTGTAGCACATTTGAGAACAAATAAAACTCAAGTTTTTAAATATTTTTCATTGCCCCCAAACTTAAATTTTTAACAAGATTTAAACAGTTTAACAACAGATATAAATAAGCAGGAATGAAAAATTAAATAACATGCTTATATGAATTTTTATATCTAATTATACAAGTATAAAACTAAAAACAGGAGTAAAATTAATTTTTGATTAATTTTCTATCATTTTCATTTCAATTCAACATGTAGAGAGTCAATAGACTTGTAAGTAGTGGGTACAAACATAAAAATAGACTAACACACTAACTTCGATTTCCAGTCTCATCATAAAAACAAATACACTAACATGATAAAAGAAAAATACAGGGTGGCAGTTTTCTGAGTTTAAAATTTTAAAAGTAAAGTTAGCAAGATTTTTAATTTTTCACAAGACATAGAATTAAGTTCAAACCTTAACTATCTAACACAATAATCAACACACAGCAACAAGTACTACCCTAGAATTAAAAAAAAACTATTATCAAAACACAACATCACAAATCAATTAAAAAAAATAAAAGTCTCATACATCACACAGTCTAAACAGGTACACAAATGCAAATGTAGCAAATCCAAAACATCAAAACACATCACATCACATGTCTCAAGTCCAAACATAAAAATAAACAACACATCACAAGTCTCAAGTTCAAAGTACATAATCTAACACATATTGCAAACATAAAAACAAATCACTCCTCCTCATCATCTTTAGAATCACCACTATTCCAAACATTTGTAGACTCATAATCAGGGTATCTAGGATATGGAGGAAACTCCACTTCTAGGTTACCCCTAATTAGGTTTTCCAAAGATGAATGAAATTTCTCCTCATAATCACTTTTTCTTCTGTTATACCCATCAATATGGCTTACAAAGCTTTCTAAATTTGTACCTTATCAGCGGTATAATTCATATTGTCCATCATCCTCTGTACTAATTGATCTTAAGTTTTTGTAGACTCACCTCTAGAAGTAGATGGTCTTGAGGTAGATGGTCTAGATGTAGAATCAACAGAGGCAGAAGCAGTAGACATTGCTATTCCATATCTCCTTCAAAATCCTCCTCTCCCACAAAAAATAGAATGCTTTGAACACAACTTCACATTAACAATAGTAATTGGTTTTAAAGGCAACAGTACTTCCTCCCAGCTATCATATCTCACTCCAGCCTGCTCACATAAAGAAAATATCAAGCAAGCACCTGCAGTAGTAGCGATAGTGGCAGAACTGGTGCTAGTCTGATAAATCAAAGATCCAATGTTGATGAGCTTTCCTTCCTGGATACAATAGTTTAACGTCGCTCTCTCTCTGGTAACTTTACTAAGATGATTTGAACGTAATAGACGGGCAGAAATAAATTAGTGTCATGCCTTGGATGGTACACTTGACTTTTACGTGGCAAAGTTGACTCTCCTCTCATTTTTTATCTTCGAGAGTCCACTTCCAACAGTCAAATAGGAAATAATCTCATCTAGCTCTGTCTCAGTCAGACTATAGTTTGCATAAAAACACAAAGTCTCAGGTGGTAAATTGTAAAACATATTGATTACCTCTAGTGAAAAAGGTACCAATTTTTCCCAAACCATGACTCGATCCTCTTCAACTTCAGGGAGGTTTGCATAAAACTCCCAAACTACAGAAATAAGTGTCACAGCACAAAAACAACATAATCATTCCCACTATCAGCAAACAATAAAATCTTCCACAAATCCACCTGGATTTTTGAAACAACGCTCTTAGATAAGCTTTCGTGATTGCAGAGCATCATTGTACCTATCTTGAGCTTTCAAACTCACAAATAGGCTCGAATTAAAGTGGCATTTTCCTTTGCTCCTCTTCATTCTTGGTGCCATTCTACAAAATTTCATAAAATTCCACAACAACTTCAAAAATCAAGTCTAATCCCCTAAACTTAACTTTTATAAGTATAAATTACACTTTCTATGCAAATTTCATAGATTTTTCCTCATTTTTCACCATGAATAGTGATTTTCGAGTTTTTCCAAATATACTCAAAATACATGTTGAAAATCCAAAATTTTTACATATAAGTAGTGCTCTTACCTTAAGAAATCAAAATCTAGCAAATTTTGCTCAATTTCACCAAGAAATCTCCACTTAATGGCTTGCCCTAGCTCTCTAAATCGCGAACTCGAGAGGAAGAAGATGACTGTGAGGGTGAAAATGACAATTTTTGGGTTTAATTTTTACTTTTATCTGTTCGCAAACCAGTTTTCGTGAACTAGTGCTTAAGCACAGGTAAGTGGTGCATAGGTGTCTACCTCTCAGGTTACATCGCACTTAAGCAAGAAATAAAATTCTGACTTGGCATATTTCGATATATTTTTCTATTTGTAATCTACTTTAAATTTCTCACAAGTTTTTGAATGAAATAACACTTTAAAGAAAGGTTGTTTTAATGCTTATTTTGTAGATATATCTATTAGGAGCGAAACACAACTGAAATGGGGTGAAACAATGCTGAAACGGAGCGAAACGGAGCGAAACGGAACAAAATAGTCGAGTTGTTGCAGAGTAGTATCTGATGCGCCAAACTAGCGCCACAGGCGCTAGAATCTAGAGAACTAGAGCCAAATGCACCAAACCTGGCGCCAGAAGCACCAGAGATAATATAAAATGAATTAATCAGTTTAGAATGAATTTTGAGTTGATTTTGAAGGCTCTAAATGATTCAAATGGCCCAAGGAGTGATTCAATGGATCTAGACACTTTGGAAGGATATTTAATGAAGGGATATGTCTCTTAAATTAATGAACATGTCATTTGGAATTTAAAAGGTATGACTTTTGGAGAGACTTTTGGAGGGAATTTTGAATTCTTTTTGGAGGAAGGCAACCTCTAATAAAAGACTGGGAAGTCTAGAGCAAAAGGTGTGTGTGGGAGGGTGGGGTGGTGGCGTGAGAGTGAGAGGAAGGCTTTGGAGAAGAGAGAATTTTCTTCTAGAGTTGTAAGAGGAGAGGGAAGGTGAGAGATTTTATCTTCATTCCATTTCTAGGAGAGAATTGATTGTGCCTATAAAGAGAGAAAGTTCCTGAAGGGAACTTCTAGGGATTTGCTTGGGAAGTAGTAAGAGTTAAATTGTGTTATTTCCTATCATTGTTTTGTAAACTTATTTTTATATATGCAATCCATGTTTTTTCAAATCCTTCTCATGAATTCTGAGTATTCTTATTTAACCTTCTTCCTACTTTGAAATATGCTTTTGTGAAGAATTGATTTTATTTTATAAGGTTTTAAATGTCAATAATTTGTGATGATTTAAACTCTCATCTTCATTTACATTTTGATTTGGCCAATTGAAATGTAAAAATGTGTTGAGAAACATATGATCCAAAAGGGTTATGCTATCTACAATATGGTGAGAGTCACATTCAATTCCATTAAAGAGGATGTCATCCATGGGGTTGAGTGCAAATAAATAGGGAAATATACTTTTTCGATGCAGAATTGAAGATTATAAGGTGACAGATTAAAATTCTCAATTTGGTCCAGTTGATTGGAAACAAATGCGAGATTGTTAGCCCTCAGGTGAAGGAGTAGTGGGAGCTCTCGAGTGGCAGTCGGCATCCTCCCAGCCTAACCACAAAATTAGGGACCAAACTCTCGATTAGTAAAGGTTCTTTATGCACTTGGAAGAGGGTAAATAATAGGACTGTTCCTATTTGGCACAAAACAATTTAAATATATATATTTAAATGATTTTAATTTCGTCAGAATCCATATACTCATTCTAAAGAGGAAGGATACTTTCTTAAATTTGATCTCTTCATCATAAAACATTGTTTAGTCTTAGTAAATTTAATTTTAAAGTTTAGAAATTAGTTTAGTAAACTATGTTCTTTTAGTTACCTTTTTATTAGCTTTCATTAAACTCATTTTAACTTGTCTTTCTTACTTTAATATTAATAGTTTTAATATTGTGATTTATGTTATTATCTTAAGAATTTCCGTCTTCCAAACTAAAAATGATAGTAGTAGACTAGAATTAGCTTAAGGGATTTTTTACTACGCCTCTCTATGGGATCGATATTGGGGTTTTAAAGAAAGCTCTGTATTACTTGAAGTGATACGTGCTCTTGAGTAGAACCACTAGTGAGTGAACTATTTTATATATTTTATATAACATTTTTATTTTGTACATTAAATATTTAATATAAATTAGGTCAAGATTTTGGTCATATTTTTGAAAGCTAAATTACTCCGTAATTTTAGGACAAGTCAAGTTTTGGGCACTATTATCGGGGATTTAAATTGACTTAAAACATGCACAAAAATAGCATGCACCAGAGACGCATAAAGTGTTTAGCACCATTGCCACAGAAGCTTCAGCAAGAACATTAGGAGAATTTTAGCTAAATTAGTAAGACTTAGATTTGGAATTTATAGTATTATTATATAGTGCTTTTAAATATTGTGTTTTTATTTTAATGAAAATCCAAAAAATTAAAAATATTTTTGATATTTGTATTATTAATTAAGTCTTTAGATTTGTATGGGTAGTTCAGGAGCTGCTGATCTTAAATTTGACAAGTCAGATTTAGAAAGAACTTTTGAGAGAGCTTTAAAAAGACTCCATGAATTTAATGCAGAAATGGCGGATCAACGATATAATGAATATTCATATTTCGATTGTAATGCTAGTAGATTTGGAAGAGTAAACCCTAAGAGAGGCAAATTTTCAAGAAGATATGCTTACAATTTTAATTTCTCAAGTTGTAGATATTGAGAGGAATTTGGATCAAAATATAGGAACCCCAATTATTGAAGAAAACTTATTTGGACAATGGATTGAAACTAGCCAAGAGATACATACTTTTTATTCCAAAAATTTATATCTAGGTTGGGAAAATCATTTAATTTTTTACAGGAATAATAATTTTAGAGGAGAAGACCAATTTTAGGAAGATGATAAATGTAATGAAACATGTAGTTGGAATAATCATGGCTATTATAACATTGAACTTTCTTTCCTCATAATTTTAACTTCAACTCTTAGAATAAGGAGGAGGATTTTTTAGAAGGGGTTGTTATTCAAATGGAAAGTGACCTAGAGTGTCGAAAGACCACAATAAGGAACATGGAAAACCAACTAGGGTAGATTATTGATCCCAAGAATATAGTTGTGTAAAAATTATAAAGTTTATGATTATGAAATTTAAGCAATTAATGTTGGGATTCTACACAAGTATATGTATCATTATCAAGTAATAAAGGACTTTCTATTAAAGCCCCAAATATTGATCCCACGGGGAAGGTTTAAATTTGAAATGAGAAATTTACTAGGAAATTCACAGAATGTCAAAACAAAATTACTATCACTAATTTTAAATGTTAAGGTATGATCAAAACTAAATTATTTAACTATTAGCAAAATTGAAATGTAAAGTTTAAACAGTAACTACTAAACTATTAAACTATGTTTATGTGATGAAGATTTCTCATGTGAAAAGCATCTTTCCCACTACAATGAAGTTTTGGTGAAATGAAATGAGTTAAAAGATTTAATATGTATTGCACTAAATTGGAGCAGTTTTAATTCTCTACCCTGATATAGTGTTATAGAAAATCATTGGCTAATCCCAGGTTTAGTCCCTAAATCCGTGGCTAGGCTAGGAGGATACTGGCTCCCACTCTAGAGCTCCCACTTCCCTTCACTTAAAGGCTAACTCTGCTTTAAATTTTAAACATTAAGACCGAATTGGAGATTTTAGTCTGTCACTCTAAAGATTCTCCAATTCTACACTCAACAAACTATATTTCCTTATTTATTTGCACATAATTCCATAAACGAAATTCTCCTTCATGAAATCAAATGTGATCCTCACTCTTTTGTAGAATTCATACTCCATTTCCCGGATCATATGTTTCACAACATATTTTAACAATTCAATTGGCCAGATTNCTGTCAGGATGAAGTTGGAAAAATGATAGAGAGGAACATTCTCGATCATATATAACTCATTAATCCATGCATGAGTAAAAGTTATCCATCTACCTCGCACATAGCAGACTCCATGGTTGATTCCTTGCAAATTAGCATAAAACTCCTTCACCACAGGAACGACTACGGCAGCTGTAGTGTAACACAAAACTTTCCATCGTCGTCGTACAATCATCTCCTCAATTGCTGTCAAAGGATTGTTCAATCCTCAATTCACTAATCCTCTTTCTTTAATTAATCTCCTCTTTGTCAGCACTTTGTTGAAGAATCGCTGCACCTCGGAACTAATGAACCTTCTCCGGTTAAACACTCAAAATCTAAGGTTTTCAGTGGAATTGGATGCCATAGGGATGAATTGGTGGAATTTCAATTCGTTTTTGGGGGTAATACAAACTTAAGAACCAAATTTGGAAGTTTATAAGGAGTAACTCCTGCCTAAAATTGCCAAAAACTGTCATTTCAAACTTTAGAAACCGTCATCCTGTCGTTCTCACCATCAGGGGCATTGATGGCGCCGTCGGTGAGCATTTAGAATTAATTTCCTGGACTCTCGGAAAAAACCCACCGTCGGCGACGCCGAGCCTGCCGTCGGCACCCAAGGTAAAAATTTCACAGTTTTGCTCTCGTTTGAATGCGTTCCAATTTTCTCTATGGATCCGATTTTTATGATGACTCAAGGGTAAATATGAGTAGTAGAGTTCAATACTACCACAAACTAACAATAATGTCAAATAAAAACACTATAATCACAAAATAAAGATAACTATGGGTTGTCTCCCATAAAGCGCTTGGTTTAAAGTGGTCAGCCCGACCTATTCAGGCATTACTCATGTTGACAGACCATTAAAACCTCTTTAAATTTGGTCTTTTACCTAAAAATATGGCTTTAATCTGTGTCTATTTACTTTAAATCTATTCCCTGTCTTTTGATCTTCAATTTCAACAGCTCTGTAAGTATAAAATTGAGTCACAGTAAAGGTTCCTAACCAACGAGACTTCAATTTCCCAGGAAATAACTTCAACCTTGTATTGTAAAGCAAAACTTCTTCTCCTGGTTCAAAGTTCTTCTGGTTAATCTTCCGATCATGCCATAACTTCAGTTTCTTTTTATAAATTCTATCGTTATCATAAGATTCATTTCTTAATTCTTCCAATTCATTCATTTATAACAATCTCTTCTCATCAGCATCTTCCAAATTATAATCGAATTCTTTAATCGCATAACATGCTTTATGCTCCAATTCTACTAGCAAGTGACAAGTCTTTCCAAAAATTAGCCTATAAGGAGTCATTCCAATAGGAGTTTTATAAGCAGCCTTGTAAGCCCATAATGCAGTATCCAGTCTAGTAGACCAATCTACTCTACTAGGGTTTACAATCCTCTCAAGTATTTGTTTAATTTCTTTATTAAAAACTTCAGCTAACCCACTAGTTTGAGAGTGATAGGAAGTAGAGATTCTATGAATAATATTAAACTTTTAAGTCAATCTTTGAAAGAATTTATTCTTATAATGGGATCCTCCGTCTGTGATAATCACTCTTGGCATTCTGTATCTAGTGAAAATATTTTTCATTAAAAATCTTGAAACACTTTTAGCGTCACAGGAGGTAAAGCTTGTGTTTTAATTCACTTTGAAACGTAGTCTACCACAATTAATATGTATAAGTTCCATATGAAAGAATAAATGGTCCTATGAAATCTAATCCTCAAACATCAAAGATCTCAACTTCTAACATGAAATGCATAGGCATTTCATTTCTTCTAGATATATTGCCAACTCATTGACATCGATCACAAGTTTTTATGTATCTGTAAACATCTCTAAAGAGAATAGGTCAATAGAATCCAGCTTGTAAAATTTTATAAGCAGTTTTATCAATCCCAAAATGTCTTTTGAAATTCAGAATAATGACATTTCTGAAGGATTATTTCAGTTTCTTCATAAGGTACACATCTTCTCATAATAAGATCCTTACATTGTTTATATAAATTCGGCTCATCCTAAAAATATGCTTTCGCATCATGAATGAATTTTCTTTGTTATTGTAATGTCAGCATAGGTGGCAAAATATCCCTTACAATATAATTAACAATATCAGCATACCATGGTATTTTCCACNCAATATTCTAAATCTGGGTATTCATGATCTTTTTCTTTCTCTGTATCCACTTTCTCTTTTTTAGTTTCTGTTTCTTTCTGCACTCTTATTACCAATTCTTTTCTACTTCGTAATTGTATCGCTTTTATCTGTTCTTTTCCTTGATCTTTAGGATTTTGTTCCACAGTACTAGGAAAAGTTCCCAATGTTCGGTTACTAAGCGTAGTAGCGATATGCCCTAATTGGTTTTTAATAATCTTGATAGCAGTTCCTTGATTTTGTAATTGGTTTCCTTGAATTTGTAATTGACTTCTTTGATTCTGCAATTGTTGACCCATGTTTAGTATCATCTCTTCCATAGACAACTTTTTTTCTTTAAATTGAGTGTTACTATTAAATCCTGGAGGATAAGAAGGTCTATAAATAAGCTTTCCTTAGTTGGATGAATTTATCAATGGGTTCACTGGGTTGTTCGCCCATTATTGATTTGTAGAAGAATTATTATTCCAATTAAAATTAGGATGATTCTTCCAACCTGAGTTATAATAGTTTGAATAAGGATTGTTGAGTCTATTGTTATCACATTTAAAGTCTCATACGAAGGTTGAACATCCACTAATTTCCCAGATGAATTCGCTTCCATCATAGTAGGTGTTGGAGAATAATTCATTCTATAATGATCTAATTCTTTGATATTGCAGTAATCTGCGAAGCTAACATAAATATTGCGTCAGAATCATGGATACTAGCTACTTTTTTAGGATTTACCCTTTCAGAGGGCCATTAAAAATTGTTGGTAGTCATCTCTTCTATTAACAAATAAGCCTCATCAAAAGAATTTAACATTAAACAACCACCATCCGCAACATTTATAATCGATCTATGAGATCCCACTAATTCATAGTAAAAAGTTTAAATTATCAACCAATTTGGTAACGCGTGATGAGGGCACTTCCTAAGAAGATCTTTAAATCTCTCCCAAGCTTTATATATCAACTCTCCATCAATCTGACAAAATGATGTTATGTCATTTCTAAGTTTAACAGTTTTGGATGGAGGGAAATATTTGGATAGAAATTTCTGTGAAAGTTCTCCCCAAGTTCTAATAGATCCAGGTGCTAACAAATTTAACCACATCTTAGCCTTATCCCTAAGTGAAAAAGGAAAAAGTCTAAGTCTAACAGCATCGTTCGAAACTCTCTCATAATTAAAGGTAGCACAAAATTCTAAAAAACTAGTGAGGTGTAAATTAGGATCTTCATTTGGTGTACCTCCGAATTGATTTTTTTGTACCATTTGGATAATAGTAGGTTTAAGCTCAAATGAATTAGCAGCTGCATCAATATTTTGGATAGATAAGTGAATTTCATCTGCTGTAGGATTCACATAATCTCGTAGAGGTCTAGGTTGATGTTCATTTTCTATTCCTTGATTGCTCACGTTGTTTTCCATTGTGTCAGGATTTCTAGGTTCTTTTCTTATTTTTCTAATTCTTATAACAGTGCGTTCTAATTCTGAATCGTAGGGTATAAGATTTTCAGGTCCAAATTTACACATATAATTAAATCAGTACACTCAAAAAAACATTTAACTAAAAATGAAAATAAGTTGCAATTCAAGTAAAAGTTTTCTAATAGTCATAATTTGTTCGTTACTTTAATTATAATTTTTTTTACTCCCCGGCAACGACGCCAAAAACTTGACACCGACTTTATATATGCTTAAAAATACAAGAATTTGATATTGTTGCTAGAAAATTTAAGTCCCCGACAATGGCGCCAAAAACTTGTGTCAGCATTATTTTTGGTTGGAGTAGTTGCCTGTAAAAAGCTGTTGGTCACTGAAATTGAAATCTCGTCGCCCGCTTCGGAAGGACATTGAAGTTTAGAAAAGTATGAAATCAAACTGACCCCATATTTTTNGGCAATGTACATTAAATCCTGTATCTATCCCGAAGGATAAACATAAGACTTGAGGATGAGGCTTGATCAAATCAACTAATGAAATATATGACGTCTGTTTGGTCTACAAAGCCTTTATATTTGCCGACAAGTTGCCCTATTTAATATAAAAAGTCAAATAGGATTTATGTTAAGCTGGGTTCGGACATGCTTCCTATAAGGGCAAGCCCCTATAGTTAATTACATCTTAAATGACNCTATCCCGAAAGATAAACACAAGACTTGAAGAGGAGGCTCGATCGAATAAACTAAAGAATATATGACATTAGTATGGTCTACGAAACCTCTGTATTTCCCGACAAATTCCCCTATTTAATATAAAGAATTAAATAGAGTTTAATTAAGCTGGGTTTGGACATGCTTCCTATAAGGGCAAGCCCCTATAGTTAATTACATCTTAAATGACCANCCGTTGTACATCAAATCTCGTATCTATCCCGAAGGATAAACACAAGACATGAGGATGATGCTCGATCAAATAAACTAAGGAATATATGACATCCATTTGGTCTACAAAACCTTTTTATTTGTCGACAAGTTCCCCTATTTAATATAAAGAATTAAATATAATTTATATTAAGCTGGGTTCGGACATGCTTCCTATAAGGGCAAGCTCCTATAGTTAATTACATCTAAATGACCAAAGCCACCTAAGAAGACTCTCAATAAAAATCAAGAAATATTATCTTCAAGGAATTTCAAAGGGTAGTTAAGAATCCTATAAGGGCAAGCCCCTATAGTTAATTACATCTTAAATGACCGAAGTCACCTAAGAAAGCTCTCGATAAAAATCAGGAAATATTATCTTCAAGGAGTTTCAAAGGGTAGGACTTTTCAATAGAAATTAAGAAATATTATCTCAAGGAATTTCAAAGGGTTGGACTCTTCAACGAAATCGGATGTAGAGGTGTGAAAGGGGATTGGTTCAAATTTGGAACATTTTATTGTAGANACAGCGATTCTCCAGACACTCTTGTATACATCGGTATCCGTCAGAGGATGGAATCTACTCCCCGTAGGAGTGGATAAATTTTTGGTAACACTTCTTCATCTTGATGAGGCTCCTCCTTAACGGGTGTCTCGTTGGGAAACTGGGCTTTAATGGCCCTCCAAACTTTTTTGTTACGGTTCCTCCTTTGAGTTCGGGTCAGCGGTACAATCCTCAAACTTGATCTGATTTCAAATACAGGTTGTTGGACAGCTAATCCCTCAGTTGGATCCTCAATAATCATTACTTCTTTCCCCTTAGAAGCAGAGTCACTAGCAGGTTTGGCGGGTGTCACGACGGTAGTAGTCTTAAATTTCTTGCATGTAGTGAAGTCTTGAAGGTAGTTCAGACCGAATTCTGCAGATGGTTCTTTTATTTTCGGAGCGGCAATCTTCATTACTACAAACAAGGCTTTCACGAGGATGACCTCAAGATCTTCAAATCCATCTCCGAATTTGATGGTAGGAGTAAGGTTGCGGGCTTCGTGACTCGCCAGCAGGTTGCAGGAAAAGGTCAGCGTTGGGTAGGTCATTACAGCAGGCTTGAAAACAAAAAGTTTTGAGGTTAGCTATATGGCCAAAAACCTCGTAATTTTTAGTGCAAGCACCAAAAATAGAGGTTGATCTGTAGACCGGGCGAGTCTTAATTTATGGGTATTTTAAAATCTTATTTAAGAAAAATGTAAAATTAAGCTGGGTTTGGACATGCTTCCTATAAGGGCAAGCCCCTATAGTTAATTACATCTTAAATGACCAAAGTCACCTAAGAAGACTCGATAAAAATTAGGAAATATTATCTACAAGGAGTTCGAAAGGGTTGTACTCAGACATAGAGGTGTGAAAGGGGATTAACTCAAATTTGGAATATTTTGTTGTAGAGTCCAAAGGAGGAAGAACTAGGGGATGTCATGGATCCAGAGGAGNTGACTCTTCAATGAAATCAGATGTAGAGGTGTCAAAGGGGACTGGTTCAAATTTAGAACATTTTATTGTAGAATCCAAAGGAAGAAGAACTAGGTGATGTCATGGATTCAGAGGAGAACCTCCGTGACTTCCCAAGCTATCCTAATGTTTGGCCTCAGTTTTGAGGAGAAATATTTGGGTGTTTCATCCTGCCAANTAAGGAGTTTCGAAGGGTAGGACTCTTCAATGAGATCAGATGTAGAGGTGTGAAAGAGGATTGGTTCAAATTTGGAACATTTTGTTGTNGAGGGGATTAGTTCAAATTTGGAACATTTTTTTTATTGTAGAATCTAAAGAAAGAAGGACTAGGAAATGTCATGGATCTAGAGGAGAACCTTGGTGACTTCCCAAGCTATCGTAATGTTTGGCTTTAGTTTTGAGGAGAAATATTTAGGTGTTTCATCCTGCCAANGCTAGGGGATGTCATGGATCTAGAGGCGAACCTCGATGACTTCCCAAGCTATCCTAATGTTTGGATTCAATTTTGAGGAGAAATATTTAGGTGTTTCTTCCTGTCAATTTTATTAGTTAGGGCTTACGTTCGTGTGAAACGATCACACAAATAGCCTGGAAGATGTAAGGAATTAGGTCGTGAAAAACGACAACCTCAGAATCCTAAGATGAGTTAGGTCTTATATTGTATAACAGGGTTATACAAAAGCTTAAAGATAAGGTGAGGATTTACGTTGCATAAGCAAGCAACCTCGAAGTCCTATGGCTTTGTTGTTTATGTCTATGGAAGGAAGATTGGTTTAACTCGGGATGACGGGTTTTGCTGTTGAAGATGGTTGTGCTGCCCACCAAACTAGCTCTAAACTCCTGCCGCGACAAGTTTAACTTTTGTAGCGTGTCAAGTTATAATGTCAAATCAGGTGGCCCTATGGTTGAAATTATTTAAATTTTATGAGGGCAAATTAAAGTTGATTAGAGCGACACCGGTTAGGATTCTACGGTTCCCTCGTTCTGGCACCATTATTTTCTATTGGATTCACTTAGTCCAAATGAACTTACTAAACTTAATTTATTGAATTCCATAATTTCATTTAAACCGTGAGAAGCCTCGTTAGCAACCGTAGATTTCATCCTCCAAGGGATTCCCGTTCAGCCGATAGAGACATCTTAATTTAGTTGAAGTTATAGTTTTGTGTGATGTTTGTGATTAAATTTTGAATTGTTTTATATTTTGAATGTTGTGGGGGTGAATTTTATCTTGGTTGATTTTAGTTTTAGTCGATCATCAAATAGAGACATCTTAATTAAGTTAAAGTTGTGGTTTTATATGATGTTTGTGATTAAATTTTGGATAGAGACGTCTTAATTTAGTTGCAATTGTAGTTTTGTGTGATGTTTGTGATTAAATTTTGAGTTGTTTTACATTTTGAATGTTGTGGGGGTGAATTTTATCTTGGTTGATTTTAGTTTTAGCTTTGGTTTTGGTTTATTCGAATGTTGTGGCGGTGAATTTTATCTTGGTTGATTTTAGTTTTGGTTTTGGTTAACATGCAAGTTAATGTTATGACGGTGATTTTTTTTTTGGTTGATTTTAGTTTGGTTTTGGTTATAGTCAACATGCAATTTTATGTTGTTTTAATACATGTAGGTAAATGCAAGTATGAAAAGAAATAACGTAAGCATAAAGCATGTAAGGAAAATGCACAAGAAAGACGATACTATAAACTGTAAAAGCGTACCTGGCGAGTCTTCTCGTTCCATCACCTGAAACTTAAAAATGCATGTTAAGGCAGCTTATGGAGATCAGGAAAAGTAAAGTTCTAGTGGTTTTCCTGACCTTATGTCATATTTTGGTGGGTCCTTTTAATTAAGGATGATTTTGTCAAGGAAAGCATATTAAGTTTAGTATATCTTCAAGACATCCAACAGATCTAGAGAAAAAAATAGGTCCGTGCTACTCTCTCGCTGCCTGGTGAAAAATCTAGAGTTCTTTTAAACTTATTATGTTGCTTAATAAGTCATCCTGTAAATACCCTTATTTCTCAGTGAACGTTGATGTCTCAATTACCCCTAAGAATAGGGTAATTATCACTTGTGATAAAATTTAAGAATTATGTGGGTGAAGACTCTTAAAGATGCAAGTTAGTGTTATTGGAACACTTATTAAGGATTAACCCTAATTGGGCTTAGTGGTGTTTTAAGGATTTTGATTATGTTATGTGTATTTCTCTAATCCTCATTTAGTCAATTTTGATTTGGCCTAAGTCACCACTGAGCCCTTAAGACCTAGGTGAGTGTCTTAATTAGTTTTGAAAGGGTTAAACTTTAAGTGGTCATGATTCATGATTTGAGTTTTATTTGAAAATCAAGATAGGGGTATTAAATAGATTAACTATTGGCTTCAAAAGTCATACCCCTAATTCCAGGATCATTTAATTTTAATAAACTTCCAAAATTTTTTAATGATTTAAATTTATTAACTTATCTTTTTAATGAGGAAAGTGGGATTGGTTTCTACCAATTNCAAGAGCAGGAAAGGTAAAATTTCCTTAACCCTATGTCATATTATGGTGAGTCCATAAGAGTTTAATTAAGGATGATTTCTTTAAGCAAAGAATATTGAGTTTAATAGGCCTCTGAGGTATCCAACAAGTTATGAGGGGCAAACAGGTCCATGCCACTCCCTCACCAACTAGTGAGAAGCCTCGAGTCCATTTAAACTTATCATTTTGCTTAATGGTTCTTCCTGTAAATATCCTTAATGCTCAGTGAACATCGGTGTCTCAATTATCCCTAAGAAAGGGGTAATTATCTTTTATCATTTAATTTGAAAATTATGTGGGTGAAGACCCTTAAAGGGGCAAATTATTGTAATTTGAACACTTAGCAAAATTTTAATCCTAATTGGGCTTAGTGATATTTCAAGGATGTTTGATTTTGTTATTTTTATTTTCCCTAATCCTCGTTTAGTCAATTTTGATTTAGCCTAAGCCACCATAAAGCCCTTAAGACCTAGGTGAGTGTCTTAATTAGTTTTAAAAAGTGTTAAGCTTTAAGTGGTCATGATTCATGATTTGGATTCTATTTGAAAATCAAGATAGGTGTATTAAATTGATTAACTATTGACTTCAAAAGTCATACCCCTAAGTCCAGGATCATTTAATTTTAATACACTTCCAAATTTTAATAATTTAGAAATTTATTAGTCTTAATTAAGAAAACAAGATTTGTTTCTACCAATTGACCCCTTTGTGTTTCAAACATCAAATAAATTGATCGAGATCAGAGGTTACCCATTTTCCCTCCTTGAATTACTCTTAAATGTTAATTAAGGCAAGGTTTCCAAAATTACACATTTGCCCCTAGGGCTCTAACACTTCATAATTTGTCAAATTAAATTCAAATGACTTTGAAATTTTTATCTTACCTCATTCATGGGTCAATTGAGACATCGAAGGAGAAAATGTGATTTTTCAAAATTTAATTTAATTTATATAATTATTTTAATGCAAAAATGGGATCGTTCAAAGGAAATTCCTAACTTGGCCAAGGTAAATTATAATCCCTTGAAATTTTTACTGGAGGTAAACCTAAACTAGAGAAGCCTTTCGATAAAATTTCATAATTTTTTAAATTCTCTGTGATTTATTAGAATTATTTTAAGTTCTAGGCTATTTAATAAAAAAAATATTTTAGGTAGTGAAAATTAAGTTTTATATTTTTTAAAAATCTCCCTAAGATCAGAGAACTCCGAGGAGTTAATTTTATATTTTTATGATTTTTTCTTGATTTATTGGGATTATTTTAGTGAAAACTCATTTTTAGCCTTTTTAAAAATAATTTTTAAGCTTTGAAATTCAATATCTTTATTTATAAAATCCAGAAAAATATTTTAATTATTTCTAAGTGATTAAGAAACAATTTAGTGCATTTCAATTTTATTATTTTTGTGATTTTTATAAATTTTTAATTATTTAAATATTTAAAATAGGCCAAAAATTAAGTTTTTGTTTTAAATATTACTTTATTTTTATAAAATATCCCTGATCACAGAGAGCTAAAAAAAACTAAGTTTCATAATTTTTTTAGTTATATTTTGATTTTTTTAAAAATCATTTAAGTGTTAAGAGTGGTATTTATCTTTAAAAATCAATTTAAGTTATTTGTAAGAACTAAAAATATTTTAAAATTTTTATGATGAGTTCTATGGATCATAAATCACAGTGGAGATCATAAATCAAGTCATTTAAATGTTCATCTTTTCCAAAATTAATTATTTTAGTGATTTAGTATTTGGAAAATTTAAGAATTTTTTAAATAACTCGACCTATGAAATTATTCCCAAAGGTTTTTCTAGTCATGGTGGACTTTCCAAAAATTTTTGGGATTTAATAATCAATATGCTAATTTTCATGATTATTTTAAGGAAATGATGTAAAATAACATGAAAAATATGGATCTCTGTATAGGAACCCCATCTTACTTTGGAAAAACCAGAGAGTGTCCCTCCTTACAGAGGCTACAATATGTCAAAATTCCAAGCCAAGGTGATGTGACAATTTGCATGGAGAATCAAATGATTCCAAATAGTATTTAATTAATTAAAAATATTTAATGCATCAAAAGGGCTTGAAAATTATTCCACATTATTCTCCTCTGTTCACCGAGCAAGAGGGTATTTTTATTTTATTTTTATGANACCAATTTTATTATTTAGGGCTTACATTCGTGTGAAACGATCACACAAATAGCCTAGAAGATGTGAGGATTTAGGTCGTGACAAACGACAACCTCAGAATCCTAAAACAAGTTAGAGCATATATTATATAACAAGTCTATACAAAAACCTAAAGATAAGGTGAGGATTTACGTTGCATAAGAAAGTAACCTCGAAGTCCTATGGCTTCTGTTATTTAAGTCTAAGAAAGGAAGATTGGTTTAGCTGGGGAAAACAAGTTTTGCTGTTGAAGATTGTCGTGCTGCCCACCATCTAGCTCAAAGCTCCTATCAGGTGGCCCTATGGAATTACTCGAGTTTGAGTTTTCAAGTGTGTCAAATTAAAATTTCCCATCAGGTGGCCCTATGGTTGAAGTTCTTTAAATTTTATTGGGGCATATTAAAGTTGATTAGAGAGACAACAGTTAGGATCCCATGGCTCCCTCATTCCGGCACCACTATTTTCTATTAGATTCACTTAGTCTAAATGAACTTACTAAACTCAACTTAATGAGTTCCATAATTTCATTTAGATCGTGGGAAGCCTCGTTAGCAACCGTAGGTTACCTCCTCTGAGTAATTCCCGATCATCTCATAGAGACATCTTAATATAGTTACAATTGTAGTTTTTTGTGATGTTTGTGATTAAATTTTGAGTTGTTTTATATTTTGAATATTGTGGGGGTGAATTTTATCTTGGTTGATTTTAGTTTTAGTTTTGGTTTTAGTTTTGGTTTTGATGCAAGGTGATAACGTTGTTTAGCATGCAAGTTTGTAGGTATAAAAGCATAGTATGAAAGTACAAAAAAGACAACACTAGAAACTGTAAAAGCGTACCTGGCTAGTCTTCTCGTTCCACCACCTGAATCTCAAAAGGCATGTTAAGGCAGTTTATATGAAACAGGGAAGTAAAATTTTGGTAGTTTTCCTAACCCTTTGTCATATCTTGGTGGGTCTTTTGGAGTTTAATTAAGGATGATTTTGTCAAGCAAAACATATTAAGTTTAGTAGATCTTCAAGATTAACAAATCTAGAGAAAGAAGCAGGTCCGTGCTACTCTCTCGCTACCTGGTGGAATATCTTGAGTTCTTTTAAACTTATTATGTTTCTTAATAAGTCATCCTGTAAATACCCTTAATGCTCAGTGAGCACTGATGTCTCAATTATCCCTAAGAATAGGGTAATTATCACTTGTGATTTAATTTAAATTATGTGGGTGAAGACCCTTAAAGAGGCAAGTTAGTGTTGTTGGAACACTTAGCCAAATTTTTTCCCTAATTGTGATTGTAGTGTTTGAAAGATGTTTTAATATTCAATGATATTTACTTTTCTAATCCTCATTTAAATGAAACTTGATTTAGTCTAAGTCACTACTAAGCCCTTAAGACCTATGTGAGTGTCCTAATTAGCTTTAAAATGGTTTAGGCTTTAGGGGGTCATAATTCATGATTTGAATTTTATTTGAAAATCAAAATAGGGGTATTAAATTGATTAGTTATTGAAGTCAAAAGTCACACCCCTAAGTCCTGGGTTCACTCTATTTTTATAAACTTCCAAATTTTAACAATTTAGCAATTTATCAACCTATCTTTTTAACCGAAAAAGTGAGGTTGGTTACTAAAAATTAACCTCTTGTGTTTCAAACATTAAATAAATTAATTAAGATCAGAGGTTTCCCATTTTCCTTCTTGAATTAGGCCTAAATGTTAATTAAGGCTAAATTTTCTAAATTACACATTTGCACCTAAGGTTCTAACACTTCATAATTTGTCAAATTCAATTCAAATGACTTTGAAATTTTTATTCTACCTCATTCATGGGTCAATTAAGACATCAGAGGAGAAAATGTGTTTTTTGAAAATTTAATATAATTTATATAATTATTTTTATGCAAAAATAGGATTTTCCAAAGAAAATTCCTAACTTGAACAAGGTAAATCCTAATCCCATAAAATTTTTATTTGAGGTAGACCTAGACTAGAGAAGCCTTTCGACCAAATTTCATGAATTTTTTAATTTCATCGGAAATTGATAAATTATTTTAAGTTTTGGGTATTTATTAAATACAAAATATTTTAAATGGGGAAAATTAAGTTTTGTATTTTTGAAAAGTCTCCTGAGGTCAAAGAACTCAGAGGAGAAGATTTAATATTTTTCTAAATTTTATTTGATTTATTTGAGTTATTTTTAGTGAAAACTCATTTTTAGCCTTTAAAAAATTATATTTAAGCTTTAAAATTCAATTTCTTTATTTAGAAAATCAGGAAAAATATTCTAATTGTTTCTATGTGCTTAGGAAGCAATTTAGAACATTTTCATAAGTTTTATTATTTTTGTGATTTTTAGGGATTTTTAATTATTTAAATATTTAAAATAGGCTAAAAATCAAGAATTTTATTTTAGAATATCATTTTATTTTTAGAAAATACCACTCATCATAGAAAACTAAAAAAATAAGTTTTTATAAATTTTTTAGTTATATTTTGATTTTTAAAAAATCATTTAAGTGCCAAAATAATATTTATCTTTAAAAATCCAACTTAAGTTAGAAATGAACTCAAAATACTTTGAAATTTTTATGATGAGTTCTCTGGATCAAGATAACAGTGGAGATCAAAAATCAAGTCATTTAAATGTATATATCTTTCAAAAGTAATTTTATTAATGATTTAGAGTTTATGAAAATTAAGTACATTTTAAATGACTTGACCCATTAAATTATTTCCAAAGGCTCCTCTAGTCATGGTGTACCTTCCAAAATTTTCTTGAAACTTTCTAATCAACATGCTAATTATCATGATTAATTTATGCAAATAGAAGACAAACTTGAAAAACATGGATCTTTGTTTAGGAACCTCCTCTGACTTTGGAAAAATTAGAGGATGTTCCCCTTGATAGAGGCTACAACATGCCAAAAATTCAAGCTATGGTGATAAGTCTACATGAATGGAGAATCAAAAGATTTAAATTAGTGTTTAATTAATTAAAAATAAAATGTGCATCACATGGACTTAAAATTATTTCCACATTGTTCTCCTCTGTTCACTGAGCAAGAGGGTTTTTTTTTGTGATTTTTCTACACCAAGATATGAATTTTTTACGTTAGCGGTCAATTTTTGAATTAATTAAATCCCTATTTTTTATTTAAACGTGCGGCGCCACCTCAATCTACGACAGCCCCAAAGCTCCACGCGGCAAGCTCCCATTCGACGCTGCCGTCCACCTCAGCGCTGACTCCGCCCGCTATTTATGTTCTGAAGAACTGCCTGGCTTGATCTCGACCGTCCATCCAATACACGCGTAATTAAACAGTGCTCCGTCATCGTCCCAGATAGCCTAGCCCGATAACCGTTCATCTTCTAGCCCTAAGATCTCTCTCATTTCTTATCCAAATTAGATGATTTTTTTTAAATGCTCTTCTATACTAGCGGAACATATCCATATGGTTATGATGCCATGAAATCAACTCAAAAGAAATTGAGAGTTAAAATAGGCTCGGGAGAAAGAGAAGTTTTATACCTTTGCTCTAAGAGGTGAAGCTTCAATCAGAGGGTCTTGGCAAGTTTGTTGGGGTCCAAGGAGGCTAGAGATTAAGCCTCTTAAAGTGGTGTAAGGCCTATGTATGAATTCAACCAAGCTCGATTTCAGTTGTTGGTCTAGAGCTATGGTGGAGGTTATTTCAGAGGGTAATTAGATAGGGATTCTTCTTCTCTTGTGTAGGCACAAGTAATTGAAGTTTGGTGGAGTTTTCAGAGATGTCCTGTTTCGCCCTAATTTTAAAGCTCAAAATTAAGGTTACATAGGGGGAATCAAGGCAGTGGAGTGATTGGAATGGGCTGTTGAGGTCTCAAGGAAGCTCTGTGAGTAATTTGGGAAGCTCTTTATGAGAAAATTTTAGCACACCTCTAATGGTCGTGGAGGTGAGTTTTTATAAAAATGGCCATGGGGTGGCTCTCAGGGCACAAGTTTGGTTGCATTGTGGTGCTTAAGTGGAGGGCAGATGAGCTCTACAGTTTGATTTGGATGAGCTGGCCTCTAGGTTTGATTTGGGTGAAGCTCCATGGGGGTGGCTCTCGATTTGGC
>JXCR01148840.1:368120-409968 GCA_002079205.1 Phalaenopsis hybrid cultivar
AAAAAATAAGTTTTTATAAATTTGTTAGTTATATTTTGATTTTTAAAAAATCATTTAAGTGCCAAAATAATATTTATCTTTAAAAATCAACTTAAGTTATCAAATGAACTCAAAATACTTTGAAATTTTTATGATGAGTTCTCTGGATCAAGATAACAGTGGAGATCAAAAATCAGATCATTTAAATGTATATATCTTTCAAAAGTAATTTTATTAATGATTTAGAGTTTATGAAAATTAAGTACATTTTAAATGACTTGACCCATGAAATTATTTCCAAAGGCTCCTCTAGTCATGGTGTACCTTCCAAAATTTCTTGGAATTTTCTAATCAACATGCTAATTATCATGATTAATTTATGCAAATAGAAGACAAACTTGAAAAATATGGATCTTTGTTTAGGAACCTCCTCTGACTTTGGAAAAATCAGAGGATGTTCCCCTTGATAGAGGCTACAACATGCCACAAATTCAAGCTATGGTGATAAGTCTATATGAATGGAGAATCAAAATATTTGAATTAGTGTTTAATTAATTAAAAATAAAATATGCATCACATGGACTTAAAATTATTTCCACATTGTTCTCCTCTGTTCACTGAGCAAGAGGGGTTTTTTTGTGATTTTTCTACACCAAGATATGAATTTTTTACGTTAGCGGTCAATTTCTGAATTAATTAAATCCGTATTTATCTATTTAAACGTGCGGCGCCATCTCAATCTACGGCAGCCCCAAAGCTCCACGCGGCAAGCTCCCATTCGACGCTGCCGTCCACCTCAGCGCTGACTCCGCCCACTATTTATGTTCTGAAGAACTGCCTGGCTTGATCTTGACCGTCCATATAATACACGCGCGATTAAACGATGCTCCATCATCGTCCCCGATAGCCTAGCCCGATAACCGTCCATTTTCTAGCCCTAAGATCTCTCTCATTTCTTATCCAAATTAGATGAATTTTGTTTAAAATGCTCTTTTATACTAGAGGAACATATCCATATGGTTATGATGCCATGAAATCTACTCAAAACAAATTGAGAGTTAAAATAGGCTTGGGAGAAAGAGAAGTTTTATACCTTTGCTCTAAGAAGTGAAGCTTCAATCAGAGGGTCTTGGCAAGTTTCTTGGGGTCCAAGGAGGCTAGGGATTAAGCCTCTTACTGTGGTGTAAGGCCTATGTATGAATTCAACCAAGCTCGATTTCAGTTGTTGGTCTAGAGCTATGGTGTAGGTTATTTCAGAGGGTAATTTGATGGGGATTCTTCTTCTCTTGTGTGGGCAAAAGTAATTGAAGTTTGGTGGAGTTTTCAGAGATGTCCAGTTTCTGCCCTAATTTTAAAGCTCAAAATTAAGGTTACACAGGGGGAATCAAGGTAGTGGAGTGATTGGAATGGGATGTTGAGGTCTCAAGGAAGCTCTGTGAGTAATTTGGGAAGCTCTTTATGAGAAAATTTTAGCACACCTCCCATGGTCGTGGAGGTGAGTTTTTATAAAAATGGCCATGGGGTGGCTCTCAGGGCACAAGTTTGGTTGCATTGTGGTGCTTAGGAGGAGGGCATAGGAGCTCTACAGTTTGATTTGGATGAGCTAGCCTCTAGGTTTGATTTGGGTGAAGCTCCATGGGGGTGGCTCTCGATTTGGCACTTTCCGGCCACTAGGCTGGCCGACCGGCCAGGGGGAGGTAGCTAGGAGCTCAAGGAACCCAGGGGAATATGTCACAGCAATTTAATGGATTGAGGGTTAATTTTAGAAAAAAAATCCCAAGCTTAAGCAAAAATGGAATGAAATCCCTCAAATTAGGGGACCTTTGGTCCATGGCTTAGTTTAGGTGGTTAGATGGGTTTTGGCGTAGTCTTAGAATTAAACCAATGGCTGAGGTGGAGTGAATTTTGTGACTTTGGGTTAGTTAGGCCATCTTTAATGTATAGGTTCAATGTGGGTTCAAATGATTAAAGTTTGGGTTTGGGCTAGGTTAGCCATGTCAAATGACCCAATTGATCGATCAACATTGTGTATCTAATTGTTATGAAGATTTTTGGTGAAGGGTTGAAGTGATTTTGAGTTCAATTGATATGTCAATTTGAGGGTTTTTGAAATTTGGCCAATTTGGGCATGTTTTTGAAATTTGAGTTCAGCATGGGTCTAGGTTGGGGTAGCATTGGGCTAAGTCCAAATTGAATGGTCCACATGATCAAGGGAGGTGTTGTGAAGATTTTTTTTATGAAGGGATGGAGTGGAAATTTTGGGGTTAAGGCCCTCAATTAGATGAAATTTTAAGACATGGTCAATTTCAGGCAAATTTGGGTCTTTTGGCCTTATGTTGAAATAAAATGAAATTGAGGTCCTACCAAGGCCAATTGAAGGTGAAATTTGATGTGTAGGAATGTTATGAAGATTTTTCAACACAAGTTTTCACCAATTGAGTGGGATATGGTTTCAATTTGGTGGAACCAAGTCATGGGCCGAAACTGGGTTAAAATCATGGATCAATTGGGTTTGGATTTGGCCTTCATTGGTCATATGAAGAGTTAATTTGAGTTTAGAATTGAAATTGGGGGAATTGGGACCAATTAGATAGACATTTGAGGTGATTTGGAGAAAATATGGGCCTTTAAAGGGAAATTTGGTGGTTTGATCAAGGATGGTTAAATTGGCTAAATTGAGTTATGTGATAGTTGAGAAAAATGAAATTGGGAAAATTTGAGACGTTTTGGAAATTTTTGGGATTTTATAAAAGTTTTCGAATTTTAGGCCAAAGAGGGGTATTTGGTAATTTGGTCAATTTGGGGATTTTGGGTAATTTGGGGGAATTTATGGGCAATAGGATAGGTTTGGTATCTTGATGGAGTTGGATTGCCAACCACCATTAATAAGCCATGGATCAATGGAAACCACATTTTGTGTCCTCTATGTAGTGGTCTTTGCTAAACCCTAGCCTAGGGCTAGTGGGTTTAGGAAACCACCTACAGGAGTCTCCCAAAAGTATCAAGGGACCAAGGCCTAGAAGTTTTGGGTTTAGGGTAATGAGTGATTGTGAGTGCAAGTGATTACAAGTGAATGCCTTAGCCCTAGACAAACACCTAGGGTCAACCCTAAGGTCCAGCAATCCCAAGGGTGACTCATCTTGAGTTCCCCTATAGGTTAAGACCAATATGTGGAACTTCAATTTGAGTAAAGAGGAGTGTAGAATTTCTAATGGTGAGGGTTCCATGTCTAGTTTTCTAAGAATGGTAGAATTTCTAATGGTGAGGGTTCCTTGTCTAGTTTTCTAAGAATAGTCAATAGGAAAGTCGGGATTTCTAATGGTGAGGGTGCCTTTTCTAGTTTTCTAAGAATAGTCAATAGGAAAGTCCTATGCCTTAGGCTACTAAAAAGGAAGAACTAAACCTCAACCAAAAGTGAGGTCAACAAATGGACCCCCATTAGGCTACTAAAGAGGAAAAAATAAACCTCAACCAAAAGTGAGGTCAACAAATGGACCCCCAATAGATGGTGCCTTTTCTAGTTTTCTAAGAATAGTCAATAGGAAAGTCCTATGGCTAGACCTTAGGCTTCATGTCTAGTTTTCTAAGAATAGTCAATAGGAAAATCCTATGGCTAGACCTTAGGCTACTAACTTTTTCTAGTTTTCTAAGAATAGTCAATAGGAAAATCCTATGGCTAGACCTTAGGCTACTAAAGAGATAGTTTTCTAAGAATAGTCAATAGGAAAGTCCTATGGCTAGACCTTAGGCTACTAAAGAGGAGAACCTCAACCAAAAGTAAGGTCAACAACATGAAAGCGACTTTATATATGCTTAAAAATACAAGAATTTAACATTGTTGCTGGAAGAGATAAGTCCCCGGCAACGGCGCCAAAAACTTGATAACGATTATAGATTTGATAAAAATGTGTATAAAATATTCAATAATTGCAAAGTCACACTTATCCAAAAACTTGACAAAGATTATAGATTTGATAAAAATGTGTATAAAATATTCAATAATTGCAAAGTCACACTTATCAATGCAAGTATACGTATCACTCAAGTAATACAGGGCTCCAATAGAGTCCTGGATATCGATCCTACAAGGAGTAATATTAGAGGCTATGAACTTAAGATTTAGAAAATCAATACTTAATCACAACAGATCCTACATGGAGTAATACAAGTATACGTATCACTCAAGTAATACAGGGCTCTAATGGAGTCTTGGATATCGATCCCACATGTATTGCTCAAGTAATACAGAGCTCTAATGGAGTCCTGGATATCGATCCTATAGGGAGTAATACTAGAGGCTACAAANAGGGAAATTTTCGGCAAATAAAATGGTTTTGCATACCAAACAGACGTCATATATTTCTTAGTTTATTTCGTCGAGTTTCATCCTCAAGTCTTGTGTTTATCCCTCGGGATAGATATAAGATTTGAGGTAAAGCACTCTTTCATTTAAACTGTAATAATATGAGGTCAGTTTGATTTCATAATTTTTCAAACTTAAACGTCCTTCCAAAGCGGACAACAAGATTTTGATTACGATGATCGACAGCTTCTTACGGGCAACTCCAACTAAAAATAGTGCCGACAGCTTCTGGCGACTCCGCTGGGGATAAACTTTTCTCTCCATTTAAATAAAGAAAAATTAGCTCATACAACGGTGATGCGTTAATGTCCCTTATGAACCAAAATTACCCTTCTTTCGTTGGCATGCTTTACCCATTTCTGCCTTGAGAAGGTACGGTCAACTCTTTGGACTTTAGGACTACCTGTTCAATCACCTTTTAACAAAGAGGCTCAGAAGGCCATTAAGGACTCCTTAAATCTTCATGTGGGGTCTGACCCCAATAGGTGTTTGGTGAACTAAATTCCACCTTGGCCTTATATGTCGCTAAATAGGTCCTGCACCAGGTCCTAAACACTTCACATCTCCATTTCAAGTTTGATTTTCTATTGTGCAAATTAAATCAAAGTTATGTTGTGATGCGCGCGCTTCAAATTTTCTCTTTTAAAAATTAAATTTGTTCTACTTTCAAATCACCTTTTTATTAAAATTTTTAAAGTCTCCACAAAGTAAAACTTACCCAGTCTATAGATTAAACTCTATTAATTTTTAGTGCTTGCGCTAAGTTTACAAGGTTTTGGCCATATAGCTAACCCCACCAGAGCTTTCTTCTTTTAAAGCCGCTGCAATGGCGTACCCAACGCTGACTTTTTTTCCTGCAAATTGCCAACAAGCCGCAAATCCCGCAACGTTGTTCCCATCATTAACTTTACAGTAGGATTTGAAGACCTTGAAGTCATCCTCAGAAAATCTCCATTTGTTGTGATGAAATTCACCACTCCAGAAATTCAAGAGGCATCTGCTGAGTTCAACCTGAACTGTCTTTAGGACTTCCCTTCTTGTAAGAAGGCTAAGACTCCTACTGCCACCGCAACGCCTGCCAAACCTACTGTTACCGCTACCAAGGGAAAAGAAATAATGATTGTTGAAGATCCAATTGAAGGATTAGCTGCTCCACCTTCAATGTTTGAAATTGGATCAAGTTGAAAGACTGCACCGCTAACCTGAACTCAGAAAAGAAATTGCAATAGGAGGATTTGGAAGTTGCTAAAGCCCACGCTCTTGAGAAAACACCTATTGAGGAAGAGCCTTACCAAGGGGAATTTGAACTACCAGAAATATATCCACTACTTCGAGGAAGCAGATTTCATCCTCTAGTGGACACCGACAAACACGAAGATGTACAAAAGATTGCTGTTGCATTACCATCACTTCATGGATAGGGTGTGGAGAGAAAGAACATACTGATATCACCTGAGTCAGTTCAGTTTTTCATAGGCTAGCTGCCAAAGAAGGTTGGTCAGTGAGTAAACTACTTAAGTGAGTGAGACATGCAATATCCCCTTGCATGAAGAAGAAAATTTTAAAGGACGTTAGATCTGCCAAACAATCTCAGAAGTTAACTGAGGCTTTGTCTACTCATATTCTCGTCTGGTTTCGCTTGGGAAGCAGAGTTGACCACAAAAAAATATGTTGAGATTTTCACACCTATTTTATACTAATATTGATGATATTACATTTTAAACAAGGTTATTTTTTATGTTTTGTTGCAGGTATGTTGAATTATGATCATTGGAGCAAAAAGATGCAAAAAGGAGCAAATTTGGAGCAAAAAGGACCAAAATATGAAAATTTGAACTAGGGCACCTACAGCGAGCCCAACTGCACCGACGGTGGGTTTTTCCCGAGAGTCCAAAATCAAAAATTCTAGAAGGCCGATGACAGCGCCTTCGAGGCCGCCGACGGCGAGAGCGGAGGTTCTCTTAACTGATGCATTGAATGTGGATGATTTTTTAAGGGACGCTTAGGTAACTCTTGGAAAACTCTTCTACAACTTTAAGAGAAACATTTGGGCCAAAAAAATAGGAGCCCCGTGGTGGTGTCCGCTGAGTTTTTGTTGTTTGTATAGTGTAGAGAGTTTAATTTAGGGTTAGTATTGTGAGGAATTCTTCGAGAGATTGTAAGAGTTGAGAGAAAGTGAGAGATTTCTTCCTCCATGCCACTTCAAAGAAGAATTTTGTGTGTTGTAAAGAAAGAAAGAGATTCAGAGGAACTTCGAGGAGTTTGCTTGTGGAGGAATTAGAGATGAATGGTATTTACTTATTGAAGTTTGTATGACTTTGCTTTTATATATAAGTTCTAAGTTTTTTCGTATCTTCTCCATGAGTTAGAATGTTAAAGAGGTCGCGATGATCTTTTCACTTTGTTCTTAATTTACTTTCAATCTGGCCAATTGATTTGTTAAAATATGTTGAGTTTTACAACTAAAGTGAAGATTACATCCAAGATTTAGGGAGGTCAAAGTCTTTGAAAGTTGGGCTCAAAGAAATAGGGAAATAAAATTATCGGGCGTAGAATTAGAGATTTTAGAGTGACTGACTAAAATCCTCAATTCGGTCCTATTGTTTGGGTGTTGAAGTGTAGATGTTAGGCCTCAAGTGAGGGGAATGTGGGAACTCCGAAGTGAGAGCCGGTATCCTCTCAGCCTAGCCGCAGATTCAGTAACCAAGCATAGGATTAGTCGATGTTCTTTATGCCTAGACCAAAGGGTAAAGAATAGGTATGCTCCTATTTGGCTTAATACAATTTGAACTTATTCACTTTATCCATTCACTTTAATTTGTTGACAAGGAGAAGGGTGTTTTCTTATATATTAAAATTCATATTAGAAACTTTAGTAGTAGAATTAGTTAATTAAGAGTTTGCTAAAATTATATATTTATTTCAATTGCCTATTAGTGAAAAATAAGTAATTTGAATTGTATTGTTGTGATTAAGTATTGATTTTCTAAATCCTAGTTTGTAGCCTCTAGTAATACTCCCNCTTAGAGAGATCAAAGTCCTTGAAAGTTGGGTGCAAATAAATAGGGAAATAAAAATTATCGGGCATAGAATAAGAGATTTTAGAGTGATAGGCTAGAATCATCAATTCGGTCCTATCATTTATATGCTGAAGTGTAGATGTTAGCCCTCAGGCTAGGGGAACGTGGAAGCTCCAAAGTGAGAGCCGGTATCCTCCCAACCTAGCCGCAGATTCAGTAACCAAGCATAGGATTAGTCAATGTTCTTTATGCCTGGTCCAAAAGAGTAAAGAATAGGTATGCTCTTATTTGACACAATATAAATTGAACTAATTCATTTTATTCATTTCGCAGATTCAGTAAACAAGCGTAGGATTAGTCAATGTTCTTTATGTCTGGACCAAAGGGTAACGGCAGAATCAGTAACCAAGCATAGGATTAGTCAATGTTCTTTATGCCTGGACCAAAGGGTAAAGAATAGGTATGCTTCTATTTGGCACAATACAATTTGAACTAATTCACTTTATTCATTCACTTTAAGTAGGTATGCTCCTTTTTGACACAATATAAATTGAACTAATTCATTTTATCCATTCACTATAATTTCGGTATGCTCCTATTTAGCATAATATAATTTAAACTAATTCAATTTATCCATTCACTTATATTTCTTGACAAGGAGAAGGATGCTTTCTTATATATTGAACTTCACAATTAAACTTTATCAGTAGAATTAGTTAATTAAGAGTTTATTAAAATTATATTTTTATTTCAATTGCCGATTAGTGACAAATATGCAATTTGAACTATATTTTTGTGATTAAGTATTGATTATTTAAATCTTAGTTCATAGCCTCTAATATTACTCCCTATGGGATCGATATCCAGGACTCCATTAGAGCCCTGTATTACTTGAGTGATATATATACTTGAATTTAGTTAACGGACAAATTAGGACTGTTAGAAAACTTTTACTTGAATTACAATTTATTTTCATATTTAGTTAACTGTTTTTCTGTGTACTGATTTCAATTGTATGCATAAATTTGGACCTGAAAATCTTATATCCTATGATTTGGAATTAGAACACACTGTTAGGAGAATTAGAAAACTAAAAAAATAACCTAGAAATCCTGACACAATGGAAAATAATGTGAATAATCAAGGAATAGAAAATGAACATCAACCTAGACCTCTACGAGATTATGCAAAACTTCAGCAAATGAAATTCACTTATGAACATCAACCTAGACCTCTCGAAAACATAAATTGCTACAATATCAAAGAAATTAGATCATTATGGAATGAATTATTCTGCAACACTTACTATGATGGAAGAGAATTCATCTGGGCAATTTGTGGATATTCAACTTTCTTATGAGACTTTAAATGCTATTAACAATAGACCCAACAATCCTTATTTGAACTATTATAACCCCACATGAGACTTTAAATGTTATTAATAGACCCAACAACCCTTATTCAAACTATTATAACCCAGGTATTGGAAGATTCATCCTAACTTGAATTGGAATAATAATTCTTCTACAAATCAACAATGGGCAAAGAACCCAATAAACTCATTGGGAAATTCACCCAACCAAGGAAATGTTAATTATAGACCTTCTTATCCTCCAAGATTTAATAGTAACACTCAATTTAAGGAAAAGAAATTGTCTATGGAAGAGGTGATACTGAATATGGGTCAACAATTGCAGAATAAAGGAAATCAATTACAAATTCAAGGAAACCAGTTACAAAATCAAGGAACTACTATCAAGAATATTGAAAACCAATTGGGGCATATCGCTATTGTGCTTAGTAACCGAACATCGGGAACTTTTCCTAGTACTGTGGAACCAAATCCTAAATATCAAGGAAAAGAACAGATAAAAGTGATACAATTACGAAATGGAAAAGAATTGGAAACAAGAGTGCAGAAAGAAACAGAAACTGGAAAAGAGAAAATGGACACAGAAAATTAAAAGGATCATGAATACCCATATTTAAATATCCACTTACACCAATGAAAATTACTGTGGAGAAACCTTCACCACCATTTTCTCAAAGATTGAAGCAACACAAAAAGGATAAACAATTTTCCAAGTTTATAGAAATTCTTAAGAAGTTAACAGTAAATAATCATTTCGTAGAAGCTTTAAAGCAAATGCCCAATTATGTGAAGTTTATGAAAGATATTTTGAACAAGAAAAGGAAGTTCACTAATAATGAGACTATTGCACTTAGCAAAGAGTGTAGTGCAATTATTCAGAAAAAGCTTCCTGAAAAATTAACAGATCGAGGTAGTTTTACTATACCGTGTGCTATCGGTGAAAGATTTTATGGAAGAGCTTTATGTGATTTGGGAGCCATCATTAATCTTATGCCTCTATCAATTTTCAAAAGATTAGGATTAGGAGAATTCTCACCTACTTGAACTCTTCAGTTAGCGGATCGTTCAGTTACTTATCCTAAGGGAGTTATAGAAGATGTGTTAGGTAATTCTACAGTTAGCGGATCGTTCAGTTACATATCCTAAGGGAGTTATAGAAGATGTGTTAGTAAGAGTTGATAAATTTATCTTTCCTGTGGATTTCATTGTTTTAGATATGGAGAAAGATAAGGAAATTATAGATAAATTTATCTTTCCTATGGATTTTATTGTTTTAGATATGGAGGAAGATAAAGAAATAAACTCTTTAGTTAGCGGATCGTTCAGTTACTTATCCTAAGGGAGTTATAGAAGATGTGTTAGTAAAAGTTGATAAAAAGATCGTTCAGTTACATATCCTAAGAGAGTTATAGAAGATGTGTTAGTAAAAGTTGATAAATCGGATCCTTCAGTTACTTATCCTAAGGGAGTTATAGAAGATGTGTTAGTAAAAGTTGATAAATTGCAAATCGTTCAGTTACATATCCTAAGGGAGTTATAGAAGATGTGTTAGTAAAAGTTGATAAATTTGTATTTCCTATGGATTTCATTGCTTTAGATATGGAGGAAGATAAAGAAATACCTATCATTTTAGAATGGATATTATTTTTGATATGGAGGAAGATAAAGAAATACCTATAATTTTAGGGAGACCTTTTTTAGCTTTAAGGGAGTTATAGAAGATGTGTTAGTAAAAGTTGATAAATTTATCTTTCCTGTGGATTTCAATTTTAGATATGGAGGAAGATAAAAAAATACCTATAATTTTAGGGAGAACTTTTTTAGCTACTATAAGAGCTATGATAGATGTTCAAAAGGGATAATTAACTATGAGAGTTAACGATCAAGAAGTAACTTTTAATATTGCAAAATCTATGAAATACCCTACTATTGAAAGAGATAATGAATGTTTTCGCATGGAAATGTGAAATCTATGAAATACCTTGCTGTTGAAAGAGATAAGTGAAATCTATGAAATACCTTGCTGTTGAAAGAGATAACGAGCATTTTAAAGAACATTTTGAAGAGAAAGATAATTTGAAGATAGTGATAAAGTTATTCTGGATGAATTAGAAAATGAAGAATTAGATTATGTTCAGGAAATATTAGAAGATGAAATTATTCTTGATGAATTAGAAAATGAAGAATTAGATTATGTTCAGGAATGATTTGAGATGTTGGATATTACAGAAACTATTTTAGACGAAATAAAAAATGAAGAATTAGATTATGTTCAGGAAAGATTTGAGATGATGGATATTATAGGAAATGCTGATAAGAATCTAGTTCCATCAATTATAAAACCACCTGAACTTGAGTTAAAAATATTGCCTAACAACTTGAAGTATGTTTTTCTGGGAAATTCATCTACATTACATGTTATTATATCTTCAAAGTTAAATGATTTGCAAGAGCAAAGACTTTTGGATAGATTAAAAAGATATAAGAAAGTTTTTGGTTGGACCTTAGCTGATATTAAAGGAATCAGTCCTTCAATCTGTATACACAGAATTATACTGGATGAACAATATAAACTAAGAGTAGATCCATAAAGGAGATTAAACCCAATGATGAAAGAAGTAGTCAAGAAGGAAATTCTAAAATGGTTGGACACTGAAATTATATATCCTATTTCGGGTAGTGCTTGGGTAAGTCCAATTCATTGTGTTCCTAGGAAAGGAGGGGTGACTGTTGAAGCACAAGAGAATGATGAATTAATACCTATCAGATAAGTTACTGGGTGCAGTATTTGCATTGATTATAGAAAATTAAACACTGCCACTAGGAAAGATCACTTCCCTTTACCCTTTTTAGTAAATAGTGGATAGACTTGCTGGGCACAAATATTTTTATTTTTTAGATGGATATACCGGCTACTATTAAATCCTATTGCTCCTGAGGATCAAAAAAAGACAACATTTACTAGTCCTTTGAGAACTTTTACTTTTCGAAGAATGTCTTTAGGATTATGTAATGCACCTACAACATTCCAGAGATGTATGATGTTTATATTTAGTAAGTTAATTGATGATGGAAAAGAAGTGTTTACAGATGATTTCTCTGTATTGGAACATCATTTGACACATGCTTAAATTATCTTGAAAAAGTTTTAGAGTTATGCGAAAGAACTAATTTAGNCAATCGCAAAATAAAGATACCTATGGGTTGTCTCCTATACATCGCTTGGTTTAAAGTCGTCAGCACGACCTATTCAGGCATTACTCAAGTTGACTGACCATTAAAACCTCTTTAAAATTTGGTCTTTTACCTCAAAATATGGCTTTAATCTGTGTCTTTTTGCTTTAAATCTATTCCCAATCTTTTGATCTTCAATTTCAACAGCTCTGTAAGTATAAAATTGAGTCACAGTAAAGGTTCCTAACCAACAAGACTTCAATTTCCCAGGAAATAACTTCAACCTTGTATTGTGAAGCAAAACTTCTTCTCCTGGTTTAAAGTTCTTCTGGTTAATCTTCCGATCATGCCATAACTTCAGTTTCTTTTTATAAATTCTGTCGTTATCATAAGATTCATTTCTTAATTCTTCCAATTCATTCATTTATAACAATCTCTTCTCACCAGCATCTTCCAAATTATAATCGGATTCTTTAATCGCATAGTATGCTTTATGCTCCAATTCTACTGGCAAGTGACAAGTCTTTCCAAAAATCAGCCTGTAAGGAGTCATTCCAATAGGAGTTTTATAAGCGTTCCTTGTAAGCCCATAATGCAGTATCCAGTCTAGTAGACCAATCTACGCTACTAGGGTTTACAGTCTTCTCAAGTATTTGTTTAATTTCTTTATTAAAAACTTCAGCTAACCGACTAGTTTGAGGGTGATAGGAAGTAGAGATTCTATGAATAATACTAAACTTTTAAGTCAATCTTTGAATGTATTTATTCTTATAATGGGATCCTCCGTCAGTGATAATCACTCTCGGCATTCCGTATCTAGTGAAAATATTTTTCATTAAAAATCTTGAAACACTTTTAGCATCACAAGGAGGTAAAGCTTGTGTTTCAATTCACTTTGAAACGTAGTCTACCGCAAATAATATGTATAAGTTCCATATGAAAGAATAAATGGTCCCACGAAATCTAATCCCCAAACATCAAAGATCTCAACTTCTAACATGAAATCTTCTAGATGTATTGCCAACTCATTGGCATCGATCACAAGTTTTTATGTATCTGTAAACATCTCTAAAGAGAGTAGGCCAATAGAATCCANATAAATTTGTCAAAAGCATACACAATAGCTAGTAACTGTTTTTCAGTAACAGTATAGTTAATTTGAGCAACATTAAGAGTTTTACTAGCGTAGTATATAACATTAAAAATCTTTTCATACCTCTGTCCAAGAATAACTCCAATAGCATAATCACTAGCATCACACATCAGTTTGAATGGTTTCTCTCAGTTAGGTGAAATTATAATAGGGGCTGTGATTTGTTTTTCTTTTAATAACTCAAAAGCATTTAAACAGTTTTTAGTAAATTCAAATTTCTTGTCTTTTTCTAAAATTTGGCATATAAGTTTAGTAATTTTTGAAAAATCTTTAATATAATGCCTGTAAAAACCAACATGTCCAAGAAAACTTCTAACCCCTCTTACATTAGTAGGAGGTGTTAATTTAGATATAATTTGAATTTTTGCAGGGTCTGCTTCCATACAATTTTCCAAAATTTTATGCCCTAACACAATTCCTCCTGTAACCATAAATTCACATTTCTCCCGATTTAGAACCAAATTAATTCTTTCGCATAACTCCAAAACTTTTTCAAGATAATTTAAGCATGCATCAAATGATGTTCCATAGAGAAATCATCCATAAATACTTCTAATCCATCATTAATTAACTTACTAAATATAGACATCATACATCTCTGGAATGTTGCAGGTAGAAATCATCCATAAATACTTCTAATCCATCATCAATTAACTTACTAAATATGGGCATCATACATCTATGGAATGTTGCAGGTGCATTAAAAAAATCACTCATAAACACTTCTAATCCATCATCAATTAACTTACTAAATACAGACATTATACATCTCTGGATAGTTGCAGGTGCATTACATAATATGAAAGGCATTCTTTGAAAAGCAAAAGTCTCAAAAGAACTAGTAATTGTTGTCCTTTTTTGATCCTCAGGAGCAATAGGAATTTGATGGTAGCCGATATATCCATCTAAAAAATAAAAATATTTGTGCCCAGCAATCTTTATCTACTATTTGGTCCAAAAATGGTAAAGGGAAGTGATCTTTCCTAGTAGCAGTGTTTAATTTTCTATAATCAATGCAAATACACCACCCAGTAAATTGTCTGATAGGTATTAATTCATTATTCTTTTTTGCTTCAACAGTCACTCCTCCTTTCTTAGGAACACAATGAATTGGACTTACCCAAGCACTGTCTGAAATAGGATATATAATTCAAGTGTCTGACCATTTCAAAATTTCCTTCTTGACTACTTATTTCATCATTGGATTTAATCTCCTTTGTGGATGAACACTTGGATTATATTGTTCATCCAATATAATTATGTGCATACAGATCGAATGACTGATTCAAGGACTGATTCCTTTAATATCAGCTGAGGTCCAACCAAAAGCTTTCTTATATCTTTTTAATGTATCCAAAAGTCTTTGCTCTTGCAAAATGAAGATATAATAACATGTAATGTAAATGAGTCTCCTAAAAATACATACTTCAAGTGACTAGGCAAGATATAATTACAGGTAATGTAGATGAGTTTCCCAGAAACACATACTTCAAGTGGAAGGCAATATTTTCAATTCAAGTTCAGGTGGTTTTATAATTAATGGAACTAGATTCTTATCAGCATTTCTTGTAATATCCAGCATCTCAAATATTTCCTGAACATAATTTAATTCTTCATTTTTTATTTCATCTGAAATAATTTCATCTTTGTCTTCAAAATTTTCTTGCTCTTCAAAATGTTCTTTAAAATGCCCGTGTAATAGATGTTCACTAATTTCCATGCAAAAACATTCATTATCTCATTCAATAGCAGGGTATTTCATAGATTTTGCAATGTTAAAAGTTACTTCTTGATCGTTAACTCTCATAGTTAATTCTCCCTTTTAAAAATTTATCATAGATTTTCCAATAGCTAAAAAAGGTCTCCCTAAAATTATAGGTATTTTTTTATCTTCCTCCATATCTAAAATAATGAAATCCANTTTGTTTTTCTTTTAATAACTCAAAAGAATTTAAACAGTTTTTAGTAAAGTCAAATTTCTTGTCTTTTTCTAAAATTTGGCATAGAAGTTTAGTAATTTTTGAAAAATCTTTAATATAATGCCTGTAAAAACCAACATGTCCAAGAAAACTTCTAACCTCTCTAAAAAATCTTTAATAAAACGCCTATAAAATCCAACATGTCCAAGAAAACTCCTAACCTCTCTTTACATTACGTAGGAGGTGTTAGTTTAGATATAACTTGAATTTTTGCAGGGTCTACTTCCATACCATTTTTTAATTAGTAAAATCCAACATGTCCAAGAAAACTCCTAACCTTTCTTACATTAGTAGGAGGTGTTAGTTTAGATATAATTGAATTTTTGCAGGGTCAGCTTCCATACCATCTTCCAAAATTTTATGCCCTAACACAATTCCTCCTGCAACCATAAATTTTGGGTCTGCTTCCATACCATTTTCCAAAATTTTATGCCTTAACACAATTCCTCCTGTAACCATAAATTCACATTTCTCCCGATTTAGAACTAAATTAGTTCTTTCGCATAACTCCAAAACTTTTTCAAGATAATTTAAGCATGTGTCAAATGATGTTCCAAATACAGAGAAATCATCCATTAATACTTCCAATCCATCATCAATTAACATTCCAAATATAGAGAAATCATCCATAAAGACTTCCAATCCATCATCAATTAACTTACTAAATATTAGAGAAATCATCCATAAATACTTCTAATCCATCATTAATTAACTTACTAAATATAGACATCATACATCTCTGGAATGTTGCAGGTAGAAATCATCCATAAATACTTCTAATCCATCATCAATTAACTTACTAAATATGGGCATCATACATCTATGGAATGTTGCAGGTGCATTACACATAACTCTAAAACTTTTTCAAGATAAATTAAGCATGCGTCAAATGATGTTCCAAATACAGAAATCCATAAACACTTCTAATCCATCATCAATTAACTTACTAAATATAGACATCATACATCTTTGGACTAAAACTTTTTCAAGGTAATTTAAGTATGCGTCAAATGATGTTCCAAATACAGAGAAATCATCCAAGATAATTTAAGCATGCTCAAATGATGTTCCAAATACGTAAGATAATTTAAGCATGCTTCAAATGATGTTCCAAATACAGAGAAATCATCCATAAATACTTAAGATAATTTAAGCATGCGTCAAATGATGTTCCAAATACAGAGAAATCATCCATAAACACTTTCTAAGCATGCGTCAAATGATGTTCAAAATACAGAAAAATCATCCATAAATACTTCCAATCCATCATGTCAAATGATGTTCCAAATACAGAGAAATCATCCATTAATACTTCCAATCCATCATCAATTAACATTCCAAATATAGAGAAATCATCCATAAAGACTTCCAATCCATCATCAATTAACTTACTAAATATTAAAAAAATCACTCATAAACACTTCTAATCCATCATCAATTAACTTACTAAATACAGACATCATACATCTCTGGAATGTTGCAGGTGCATTACATAATATGAAAGACATTCTTTGAAAAGCAAAAGTCTCAAAAGGACTAGTAAATGTTGTCCTTTTTTGATCCTCAGGAGCAATAGGAATTTGATGGTAGCCGATATATCCATCTAAAAAATAAAAATATTTCTGCTCAGCAAGTCTATCTACTATTTGGTCTAAAAATGGTAAAGGGAAGTGATCTTTCCTAGTAGTAGTGTTTAATTTTCTATAAACAATGCAAATACACCACCCAGTAAATTGTCTGATAGGTATTAATTCATTATTCTCTTTTGCTTCAACAGTCACTCCTCCTTTCTTAGGAACAAACAAATTGGACTTACCCAAGCACTGTCTGAAATAGGATATATAATTCAAGTGTCCGACCATTTCAAAATTTCCTTCTTGACTACTTATTTCATCATTGGATTTAATCTCGTTTGTGGATGAACTCTTGGATTATATTGTTCATCCAATATAATTATGTGCATACAGATCAAAGGACTGATTCAAGGACTGATTCCTTTAATATCAGCTGAGGTCCAACCAAAAGTTTTCTTATATCTTTTTAATGTATCCAAAAGTCTTTGCTCTTGCAAATCATTTAACTCTAAAGTAATTACAGGTAATGTAGATGAGTTTCCCATAAACACATACTTCAAGTGGAAGGCAATATTTTCAACTCAAGTTCAGGTGGTTTTATAATTAATGGAACTAGATTCTTATCAGCATTTCATGTAATATCCAGCATCTCAAATATTTCTTGAACATAATTTAATTCTTCATTTTCTATTTCATCTAAAATAATTTCATCTTTTTCTTCAAAATGTTCTTTAAAATGCTCATGTAATAGATGTTCACTAATTTCCATGCCAAAACATTCATTATCTCATTCAATAGCAGGGTATTTCATAGATTTTGCAATGTTAAAAGTTACTTCTTAATTGTTAACTCTCATAGTTAATTCTCCCTTTTAAAAATTTATCATAGCTTTTCCAATAGCTAAAAAAGGTCTCCCTAAAATTATAGGTATTTCTTTTTCTTCCTCCATATCTAAAATAATGAAAGGAAAGATAAATTTATCAACTTTTACTAACACATCTTCTATAACTCCCTTAGGATAAGTAATGAACGATCGACTAACTGAAGAGTTACAAAAGTAGGTGACACTTTTCCTAATCTTAATCTTTTAAAAATTGATAGAGGCATAAAATTAATGTTAGCTCCCAAATCATATAAGGCTCTTTCATAAAATTTTTCACTGATAGCACACGGTATAGTGAAAGTACCTGGATCTTCTAATTTTTAGGAAGCTTTTTCAAAATAATTGAACTACACTTTGCTAAGTGCAACAGTCTCAGTATCAATGAACTCCCTTTTCTTGTTCAAAATATCTTTCATAAATTTTACATAATTGGGCATTTCCTCTAAAGCTTCTACAAAGGGNCTCATAATTAAAGGTAGCACAAAATTCTAAAAAACTAGTGAGGTGTAAATTAGGATCTTCATTTGGTGTACCTCCGAATTGATTTTTTTGTACCATTTGGATAATAGTAGGTTTAAGCTCAAATGAATTAGCAGCTGCATCAATATTTTGGATAGATAAGTGAATTTCATCTGCTGTAGGATTCACATAATCTCGTAGAGGTCTAGGTTGATGTTCATTTTCTATTCCTTGATTGCTCACGTTGTTTTCCATTGTGTCAGGATTTCTAGGTTCTTTTCTTATTTTTCTAATTCTTATAACAGTGCGTTCTAATTCTGAATCGTAGGGTATAAGATTTTCAGGTCCAAATTTACACATACAATTGAAATCAGTACACAAAAAAACATTTAACTAAAAATGAAAATAAGTTGCAATTCAAGTAAAAGTTTTCTAATAGTCATAATTTGTTCGTTACTTTAATTATAATTTTTTTTACTCCCCGGCAACGACGCCAAAAACTTGACACCGACTTTATATATGCTTAAAAATACAAGAATTTGATATTGTTGCTAGAAAATTTAAGTCCCCGACAATGGCGCCAAAAACTTGTGTCAGCATTATTTTTGGTTGGAGTAGTTGCCTGTAAAAAGCTGTTGGTCACTGAAATTGAAATCTCGTCGCCCGCTTCGGAAGGACATTGAAGTTTAGAAAAGTATGAAATCAAACTGACCCCATATTTTTCATAGTTTAAATGAAAGAGCATTTTACCTCAAACCATGTATCTATCCCGAAAGATAAACACAAGACTTGAAGAGGAGGCTCGATCGAATAAACTAAAGAATATATGACATTAGTATGGTCTACGAAACCTCTGTATTTCCCGACAAATTCCCCTATTTAATATAAAGAATTAAATAGAGTTTAATTAAGCTGGGTTTGGACATGCTTCCTATAAGGGCAAGCCCCTATAGTTAATTACATCTTAAATGACCAAAGTAACCTAAAAAGACTCTCGATAGAAATCAGAAAATATTATCTTCAAGGAATTTCAAAGGGTAGGACTTTTCAATGAGATCGGACATAGAGGTGTGAAAGGAGATTGATTTAAATTTGGAACATTTTTATTATAGAATCCAAAGGAGGAAGAACTAGGGGATGTCATGGACCCCGGTGACTTCCCAAGCTATCCTAATGTTTGGCTTCATTTCTGAGGAGAAAAATTTAAGAGTTTCATCCTNTGTCATTTTTAAGTTTAACAGTTTTGGATGGAGGGAAATATTTGGATAGAAATTTCTGTGAAAGTTCTCCACAAGTTCTAATAGATCCAGGTGCTAACAAATTTAACCACATCTTAGCCTTATCCCTAAGTGAAAAAGGAAAAAGTCTAAGTCTAACAACATCGTTCGAAACTCTGTCATATTTAAAGGTAGCATAAAGTTCTAAAAAACAAGTGAGGTGTAAATTAGGATCTTCATTTGGTGTACCTCCGAATTGATTTTTTTGTACCATTTGGATAATAGCAGGTTTAAGCTCAAATGAATTAGCAGCTGCATCAATATTTTGGATAGATAAGTGAATTTCATCTGCTGTAGGATTCACATAATCTCGTAGAGGTCTAGGCTGATGTTCATTTTGTATTCCTTGATTGCTCACGTTGTTTTCCATTGTGTCAGGATTTCTAGGTTCTTTTCTTATTTTTATAATTCTTATAACAATGCGTTCTAATTCCGAATCATAGGGTATAAGATTTTCAGGTCCAAATTTACACATACAATTGAAATCAGTACATAGAAAAACATTTAACTAAATATGAAAATAAGTTGCAATTCAAGTAAAAGTTTTCTAATAGTCATAATTTGTTCGTTTCTTTAATTATAATTTTTTTTACTCCCCACAACGGCGCCAAAAACTTGACATCGACTTTATATATACTTAAAAATATAAGAATTTGATATTGTTGCTAGAAAATTTAAGTCCCAGACACTAGCGCAAAAAACTTGTGTCGGCATTATTTTTGGTTGGAGTAGTTGCCTGTAAAAAGCTGTTGGTCACCGAAATTGAAATCTCATCACCCGCTTTGGAAGGACGTTGAAGTTTAGAAAAGTATGAAATCAAACTGACCCCATATTTTTCATAGTTTAAATGAAAGAGCATTTTACCTCAAACCATGTATATATCCCGAAAGATAAACACAAGACTTGAAGAAGAGGCTCGATCGAATAAACTAAAGAATATATGACATCAGTATGGTCTACGAAACCTCTGTATTTGCTGACAAATTCCCCTATTTAATATAAAGAATTAAATAGAGTTTATATTAAGTTGGGTTTGGACATGCTTCCTATAAGGGCAAGCCCCTATAGTTAATTACATCTTAAATGACCAAAGTCACCTAAGAAGACTCTCGATAGAAATCAGAAAATATTATCTTCAAGGAATTTCAAAGGGTAGGACTTTTCAATGAGATCGGACATAGAGGTGTGAAAGGAGATTGATTTAAATTTGGAACATTTTTATTGTAGAATCCAAAGGAGAAAGAACTAGGGGATGTCATGGACCCCGGTGACTTCCCAAGCTATCCTAATGTTTGGCTTCATTTCTGAGGAGAAAAATTTAAGAGTTTCATCCTGCCAATTTTATTAGTTAGGGCTTACATTCATCTGAAACGATCACACAAATAGCCTGGAAGATGTGAGGATTTAGCTCGTGACAAACGACAACCTTGGAATCCTAAAACAAGTTAGAGCTTATATTATATAACAGGTCTATACAAAGACCTAAAGATAAGGTGAGGATTTACGTTGCATAAGAAAGTAAACTCGAAGTCCTATGGCTTCTGTTATTTAAGTCTAAGAAATGAAGATTGGTTTAGCTGGGGAAAATAGGTTTTGCTGTTGAAGATTGTCGTGTTGCCCACCATCTAGCTCCAAGCTCCTTGCCACGACGAGTTTGAGTTTTCAAATGTGTCAAGTTAAAATTTCCCATCAGGTGGCCCTATGGTTGAAGTTCTTTAAATTTTATTGGGGCAAATTAAAGTTGATTAAAGAGACAACAGTTAGGATCCCATGGCTCCCTCATTCCGGCACCACTATTTTCTATTCGATTCACTTAGTCTAAATGAACTTACTAAACTCAACTTAATGAGTTCCATAATTTTATTTAGACCGTGGGAAGCCTTGTTAGCAACCGTAGGTTACCTCCTCTGAGTAATTCCCGATCATCTGATACAGACATCTTAATATAGTTTCAATTGTAGTTTTTTGTAATGTTTGTGATTAAATTTTGAGTTGTTTTATATTTTGAGTATTGTGGGGGTGAATTTTATCTTGGTTGATTTTAGTTTTAGTTTTGGTTTTAGTTTTGGTTTTCATGCAGGGTGATATCGTTGTTTATCATGCAAGTTTGTAGGTATAAAAGCATAGTATGAAAGTACAAGAAAGACAACACTAGAAACTGTAAAAGCGTACCTGGCTAGACTTCTCGTTCCACCATCTCAATCTCAAAAGGCATGTTAAGGCAGTTTATATGAAATAGGGAAGTAAAATTTTGGTAGTTTTCCTAACCCTATGTCATATCTTGGATGGTCTTTCGGAGTTTAATTAAGGATGATTTTTTCAAGCAAAAAATATTAAATTTAGTAGATCTTCAAGATATCTAACAAATCTAGAGAAAGAAGCAGGTCCGTGCTACTCTCTCGCTACCTGGTGGAAAATCTCGAGTTCTTTTAAACTTATTATGTTGCTTAATAAGTCATCTTGTAAATACCCTTAATGCTCAGAGAGCACTGATGTCTCAATTATCCCTAAGAATATGGTAATTATCACTTGTGATTTAATTTAAAAATTATGTGGGTCAAGACCCTTAAAGAGGCAAGTTAGTGTTGTTGGAACACTTAGCCAAATTTTAACCCTAATTGGGCTTATAGTGTTTGAAAGATGTTTTAATATTCAATGATATTTACTTTTCTAATCCTCATTTAAATGAAACTTGATTTAGTCTAAGTCACTATTAAGCCCTTAAGACCTATGTGAGTGTCTTAATTAGCTTTGAAAAGGTTTAGGCTTTAGGGGGTCATAATTCATGATTTGAATTTTATTTGAAAATCAAAATAGGGGTATTAAATTGATTAGTTATTGACGTCAAAAGTCATACCCCTAAGTCCTGGGTTCACTCTATTTTTATAAACTTCCAAATTTTAATAATTTATAAATTTATTAACCTATCTTTTTAACTTGGAAAGTGAGGTTGGTTACTACCAATTAACCTCTTGTGTTTCAAACATCAAATAAATTAATTAAGATTAGAGGTTACCCATTTTCTTTCTTGAATTAAGCCTAAATGTTAATTAAGGCTAATTTTCAAAATTACACATTTGCACCTAAGGCTCTAACACTTCATAATTTGTCAAATTCAATTCAAATGACTTTGAAATTTTTATTCTACCTCATTCATGGGTCAATTAAGACATCAGAGGAGAAAATGTGTTTTTTGAAAATTTAATTTAATTTATATAATTATTTTCATGCAAAAATAAGATTTTCCGAAGAAAATTCCTAACTTGATCAAGGTAAATCCTAATCCCATAAAATTTTTAGTTGAGGTAGACCTAGACTAGAGAAGCCTTTCGACCAAATTTCATGAATTTTTGAATTTCATCGGAAATTGATAAATTATTTTAAGTTTTGGGGTATTTATAAAATACAAAATATTTTAAATGGGGAAAATTAAGTTTTGTATTTTTGAAAAGTCTCCTGAGGTCAAATAACTCAGAGGAGAAGTTTTAATATTTTTCTAAATTTTATTTGATATATTGGAGTTATTTTTAGTGAAAACTCATTTTTAGCCTTTAAAAAAATATATTTAAGCTTTAAAATTCAATTTATTTATTTAGAAAATCATAAAAAATATTCTAATTGTTCCTAAGTGCTTAGGAAGCAATTTAGAACATTTTCATAAGTTTTATTATTTTTGTGATTTTTAGGGATTTTTAGTTATTTAAATATTTAAAATAGGCAAAAAATCAAGTTTTTATTTTGAATATCATTTTATTTTTAGAAAATACCTCTGATCATAGAAAACTCAAAAAATAAGTTTTTATAAATTTGTTAGTTATATTTTGATTTTTAAAAAATCATTTAAGTGCCAAAATAATATTTATCTTTAAAAATCAACTTAAGNCTGTGTGGCGGGCTCTGGTTGGACGCCTCCGTCCACGTAGCTTGCTGACTCGGCCCGCTATTCATGTCTCAAAGCGCCGTCCGGCTCGATCTCCTCCGTCCGTTTGATACACGCTTGATCGAACAGCTCCCCGTCATCGTCCCTGATAGAATGATCCCGTGTCCGTCCAGACTAAAACCTTAAGATCTCAGCCTAAACTCAACCAAATCACTTCGAGTTTGATCCTATGAACTCTTCTAAGCGAGACGAACACATCTATACGGCTAAGGTACCATGAAATCAAGTTTAAGTAAATGGAGAATCAAAATAAGCTCGGGAGGAGGAGGAGTTTTGTACCTTTGCTCTGAGAAGGGAGGCTTCGATCAGAGGTGCTCGACACGTTCATTGGGGTCCAAGGAGGCTAGGGATTGAGTCCCTAGCCTTGGTGTGAAGTCTAGGTGTGAAATCAACCAAGCTCAATTTCAGGTGTTGGTCTAAAGCTATGGTAGAGGCTCTGTGAAAGGGGGATTTGATGGGGCTCTGGCTTCTTTCACTCTTGTGAAGGTGTGGGCACAAGCAATTGAAGTTTGGTGGAGTGTGGAGGTGTATTGGGTTCTGTCCTAGTTTCTGGTAGAGTTTCAAGCACAAAATTGAGCTACGACAATGAGAATGGGTGAGAGAAAATGGCTGGAATGCACTGAGGGGATCTTAGGGAAGCTCTGTGTGAAGTTTGGAGGGGCCTCTCTAAGAAATTTTTAGCACACCTCCCATGGCCGTGGGAGGTGTGTTTTTATAAAAATGGCCACGGGGTGGCTCTCAGGGCATAAGTTTGGGTGCATTGGGTGCTTAGGTGGAGGGCAGAGGAGCTTTATAGTTTGATTTGGGTGAGCTGGCCTCTAGGTTTAATTTGGGTGCCATGGGAATGGCTCTCGATTTTAGCCTTTTCCGGCCACTAGGCTGGTCGGCCAGCCAGGGGGAGGTGGCTAGGAGCTCAGGGAACCCAGAGGAATCCATCGGCCACTAGGCCGGCCAGCCGGCCAGGGGGAGGTGGCTAGGAGCTCAGGGAACCCAGAGGAATCCATCACAGCAGGTCGACCGGCCAGGGGGAGGTGGCTAGGAGCTCAGGGAACCCAGAGGAATCCATCACAGCAATTCCAGCCAGCCAGGGGGAGGTGGCTAGGAGCTCAGGGAACCCAGAGGAATCCATCACAGCAATTTATTGCAATATGTGTTTGGATTTGGCAAAGATATCTTAAGCATGTGCATTTTTGGAAATAAGATCCCTAAATTTGGATTTGGCAAAGATATCTTAAGCATGTGCACTTTTGGAAATAAGATCCCTTAATTTGGGGGACCTTTGGGGATTTGGCAAAGATACCTTAAGCATGTGCATTTTTGGAAATAAGATCCCTTAATTTGGGTGCCGGCTGTCCAGGGGTAGGTGGCTAGGAGCTCAGGGAACCCAGAGGAATCCATCACAACAATTTAATGCAAATGTGCTTGGATTTTGGCAAAGATATCCTAAGCATGTGCATTTTTGGAAATAAGATTCGTTAATTTTGGGGACTTTTAGTCCATGGCTTGATTTATGTGATTTCATGGTGTTTGGACTGGTCACTAAGTCCAACTAACGTTGGTCCATGGCTTGATTTAGGTGGTTTCATGGTGTTTGGACTGGTCACTAGGTCCAACTAAATGGTGGAGTTAATTTAGTTCTAAAGTGGTTAGGTCACATTTAGTGTATGGGTTTAAGTGGGTGCAAATGACCAAAACTTGGGTTTGGGCTAGGTTAGCAATGTCAATTGGCCCAAATAATTGCTGCATTTGGTGTAGATGATCATAAGGAACAACTTTGGTGAAGGATGCAAGTAGTTTTGAGTTCAATTGGAAGGTCAATTTGAGGGAATTTTGAACTTTAATCAATTTGGTCATGTTGGGCTAGGCTTGGGTCTAGCTTGGGTTAGCCTTGAGCTAAGTCCAAATTGATTGTTATAAATACTCAATAGGGACCTCATGAAGAGTTTTGAACATGAATTGGATGCCAATTTGAAGGTTAAAACAATCAATTGGGTGAAATTTTGGGACTTAGCCAATTTGGGGCTAAATTTGGGAATTTTGGATTAGGCAAAAATCAAATGGATTTGAGGCTTCACCAAGGTCAATTTATGGTTGATTTTGATGTATGGGAATGTTACAAAAATTTTTGCAACATTAATTGAGGCCAATTGACTAGGCTATGGGTTCAATTTGCTGATATTAGGTCATATGGTCAAAAATGGGGTTATGCCCCAAATCAAAATTGGGCTCAAATCATGGACCAATTGAGCTTGGATTTGGTTCAGTTTGGTCATATCAAAAGTGAATTTCAGTTTGGGATTGGAATTGGGGTCAATTGAGATCAAATTGATGGACATTTGAGTTGGATTTTGGGAAATTTGAGTCTTTAAAGGGCAATTTAGGGATTTTGGTTTAAGATGGTCAAATTGGCCAAATTGGGTCATGGGGTAGTTGAGAGAAATGAAATTGGAAACATTTGAGATTTATTGGGATTTTCTGGAAATTTTTGGAATTTTTGGGATTTGGAGCTATGGAGGGGTATTTTGGTAATTTGGGGGTGTTTTAGGGGTAAANCCAATTTAAAGGTTAAGGCAATCCATTGGGTGAAATTTGGGGACTTAGCCAATTTGGGGCTAAATTTGGGAGTTTTGGATTTAGGCCAAAATCAAATGGATTTGAGACTTCACTAAGGCCAATTGATGGTTGATTTTGATGTATAGGAATGTCATACAGATTTTGCAACATTAATTGAGGCCAATTGACTAGGCTATGGGAAATGTTATAAAGATTTTTCAACATTAATTGAGGCCAATTGACTAGGCTATTGGTTCAATTTGACGAGATTAGGTCTTATGGTCAAAATTGGGGTTTTGACCCAAATCAAAATTGGGCTCAAATCATGGACCAATTTGGGCTTTATTTGGTTTAGTTTGGTCATAATAAAAGAGAATTTGAGTTTAGGATTGAAATTGGGGTCAATTAAGATCAAATTGATGGATATTTGAGATGGATTTGGGGANTAATTGTGGTCAATTGAGACCTAATTGATGGACATTTGAATTGGATTTGGGGAAATTTGGGTCTTTAAAGGGCAATTTGGGGATTTTGGTTGAAGATGGTCAAATTGGCTAAATTGGGTCATGGGGTAGTTTAAAGAAATGAAATTGAGAATATTTAGGATTTATTGGGTTTTTTCTGGGAATTTTTGGAATTTTTTGGATTTTGAGCCCAAGAGGGGTCTTTTGGTAAACTGGGGTGTTTTAAGGGCAAAAGGCCAAGATGGGTATTTTGGTAGAGTTGAGGTACCAACTATCACCAATAAGCCATGGACCAAAGGAAACTCCATTTGGGTCCTCTATGTAGTGGTTCTAGCCAGACCATAGCCCTAGGGCTAGTAGGTTTAGGGTCCATCTACATGAGTATCCCAAAAGATCAAGGGCTCTAGGCTAGAAATTCTAGGTTTAGGGTTGTGAGTGAATGTGGGTGGCATGGGTATCCCAAAAGATCAAGGGATCTAGGCTATAAATTTGAGTTCAGGGTTGTGAGTGATTGTGAGTGTAGATGNGGAATATTTGGGATTTTCTGAGAATTTTTGGAATTTTTGGGATTTTGGGTCAAAGAGGGGTTTTTTGGTAATTAGGGGGTGTCTTAGGGGTAAAAGGCCAAGANTTTTGAGTTCAGGGTTGTGAGTGAGTGTAGATGAGTGTAGTGAGTGTAAATGAGTGTAGATGAGTGCCTTAGCTCTAGACCAACACCCAAGGTCAACCCTAAGGCCCAACAATCCTAAGGGTGACTCATCTTCAGTTTCCCCCACAGTGACCCCACCTACTAAGTATTTAGAGGTTGAGAGCAATAAGTGAAACTTCAAGTTGAGTGGAGAAGAGTTTGGAATTTCTCATGGTAAGGGTTCCAAGTCTAGTTTTCTAGGAATAGCCAACAGGAAAAGTCCTGTGGCTAGACCTTAGGCTACTAAAGAGGAAAAACTAAACCTCAACCAAAAATGAGGTCAACAAATGGACCCCNAAACCCCATTTTGGGTCCTCTACATAGTGGTCTTAGCTAAACCATAGCCCTAGGGCTAGNATAAGTGTAGTGAGTGTAGATAAGTGTAGATAAGTGTAGTGAGTGTAGTGAGTGCCTTAGCTCCAGACCAACACCCAGGGTCAACCCTAAGGTCCAGCAATCCTAAGGGTGACTCATCTTGAGTTTCCCCCGTAGTGACCCTACCTACTAAGTATTTAGAGGTTTAGAGCAATATGTGGAACTTCAAGTTGAGTGGAGAAGAGTGTAGAATTTCTAATGGTGAGGGTCCCAGATCTAGTCTTCTAGGAGTAGTCAACAGGAAAAGTCCTATGGCTAGACCTTAGGCTACTAAATGGGACAAACTAAACCTCAACCAAAAATGAGGTCAACAACTAGTAAATGAACCCTTACCATTAGAAACTCTAAACTCTTCTTTGCTCAATTTAAAGTTCCATATATTATTCTTTACCTCTAACATTTAATAGGTGGGGCCATTTTTGGGGAACTCAAAGGGAGTCCCCATAAGAATTTTTGACCTTAGGGTGGACCCTGGGTTGGGTGGCCTTGGTCAGTTTCACACACACACACACACACACTTGATACCCCCCACTTACACTCAAAACCTCAAGCTTTAGTCAAATATGTTTAGTTAGTCCCTTGACTTTTTGGGAACACAAGTAGATGTCCCCTAGGCCACTAGCCCTAGGCTAAGGTTTAGCTGAGACCAGTACATGGAGGACCAAAATTAGGGAATTCTATTGATGTGTGGGTCAAGTAGGATGGTTGTGTGGTTGGTAACCCAAATCCTGCTAAAATACCCAATTTAGTTTTTTGCCCCGTAAACCGACCCCAATTTACCAAACTACCTTTGAAACCCTAATTTTGACCAAATATCCCAAAAATTACCCAAAATATCCAACTTTGTTCAAAAATCATTTCAACTCTTTTAAATCACCCAAATTGCCCAAACACCTCAAAATTTTCAAAATTATCAAAATGCCACTTATTTTGCTAAAATTAAAAAAATACATCAGGATTCCCATACTGTCCCAAAATGTTCAAAATCATTTCAAATGTCCACAAAATGAATTTTGACCACTCCATTGAGCCTAATTTAACCAATTTGACCAATGTTGACCAAAAGCCCCAAATTTCCCTTAAAGGTCCAATACCTCCAATGTCCACCAATTTGATCTCAATTTTCCCTAATTTCAATTCTACACTCAAATTCATCATGCCTAAAATTGAGTGAAATTAAATCTAAGTTCAATTAAACCCAATTTCAAACTTAAATCCTAAGCCCAATGCAAAATCTCCATTTTTGACCCTAAGCCAAAATTTCATCAAATTGAACCTTTGAACCTATCTCATTGCCCCACATAAAGTTGAAACCTCAAGTGGCCTTGGTCATACCCCAATCTCACTCAAATTTGACTTGGACTAAAAGCCCTAATTTTTCCCCAAACTCCAAATTCCACTAAATTGAACTTCATAAACCCAAAAATTCAACTCAATTGGTTTTCAAAACTCTTCATGGCAATCCATTGGACCAATTTGAACCATCAATTGGGTCTAACCAATTCACTAACCCAAATCAAATCTTAAAGCTAACCCAAATGCACCAAATTGGCCATGAGCCAAAATCCATCAAATTGAGCTTCTAAATCAACTCAAAATCACTTAATTTTTTTTAAACTCCTTTTGACAATAATCTACATAATTTTAACCAATCAATTGAGCTTGATGCCATGACTAGCCCAACCTAAATTTGATATCAAGCCAAAATGCCCAAAATTGAACTCATGCTCTAAAGTTGACCAAACAAAATCAAATTGATCAAGCCAAAGCCAACACAACCACCCTTTGTACCTTAGTGACTGAGCTATACCCACCTAGCCCACCCTACATGAGTCATGGAATAATGGTCCCTTGATTTAGGAGATCTCTTCCCATATTTGTCTTAAACCAAAACACACTTACCATCAGCCTTATCCATTTAAGGTTAATCATCATTAGCATCCCTCTGGCTCCCCTAACTCCTCTAGCCACCACCCCTGGCCCTACCTGCTAGCCTAGTTACCAGAAAACCCCAAAATCGAGAGCTACCTTGTTTTAAACAAAACTCATTTCACCCATCCAAGCTGGCTCATCCCAATTAATTACTTGCTCTTTCTTCCCTCAGCCTAAGCATAAAAACTCACCCATTGGCTTGGCCAATTGAGCCCTAACTCCCCCTATATTTAAGCTCCCTCTCCTATGACTAAGAAGTGAGATCATCATTTACCTTGGGGAGACTCTATCCAACTGCTTTTAGAGGCTCTTCAAGAACTTTTAAGCTCAAGCCCACCATTTTCCTCCTTTGAATCCCTTTGTGAGAGCTCAATTTTGAGTTCAAAATTCAGGGGTTTTTTGCCACTCAATCAAAAAGCCACCAAACTTCAAATTGATTCTTCCTTTAGCGTTCCTGAGCTAAATGAAGAAGTTTGCCACAAAGCCCTCTTGTCCGAAAAAGTCCAACCCACCTCTAAACCAAGGCCACTCCACCTTTTCACTGAACTTATACTTGGACCATTCACTAGAGGAAAAAAACTCATCTAGGAGGTTTTTTGGACTTCACTAAAGCTTCCACGAGCACCCAATCTAGGCCTCGCCTCTTGGGCAAAGGTATAGGACATTTTTTTAGCACAGTTTCACCAATTACAAAGAGAATTTTGATTTCATAGCTTTGTAACCATGTAAATGAGTTTGTCTTGAGTAGATGAATGTGTAAAGACAAATCCCATGTTATTTGGTTTAGTAGCGAGAGAGATATTAGGGTTTGAAGTTGAATATTTCAAAGGTTACACCAGTTAGGGACGACAACAGAGGACCATCTGATCGTACGTGTGTCAAATTGAGGGCCAAGATCAAGCCAGATGGAAGTATGGTACGTGAAACGTGGGCTGACGAGGCACTGAGGCGGCTGACGGTGTCAAATGGTAGAGCGTCACGTGGAAAGCTCAGAGATGCTTAGGATGATGTGGTGTTGACTAGGTTAAGTACAAAAATAGGATTTAAATGAAATAAGTAAATACCAGAACATAAAAAATTCATATATTTGCATAAAAAATAATAAAAATACTTTCCTGCTCAAGGAATAGAGGAGAATAATGTGGACAAAAAATAAAAGTTATTTGATGAGTTTCTGACTTTTAATTAATTAAATAACCTCTCAGGTGTTTTATCTTTAATTGATTAAATATTATTCATCAAAGCTTGACACTTTGAGGTTTCATTCCTCATGATAGAGTGGATGTTCTCTGATTTTTCCAAGGTCAAAGACTATCTCTACCCTAATTTCTAAGCTTGGATGGCTATTTTGGCTTAAATTAATTTTGCAATTAAAATATCAATTGGTAAATTATGAATGAATTTTATTAGGTTTTCTATGGTCAGAGAAGCTTAAGAAAAATATCAGGATAATTCAGATAATTTTGTATATTTTTATAGCTAGCTAAATGCCTAAAATTTGTATTTTTTATTTGAATTAAATATTATTTAAAAATAAATAAAATTAATTCCACATTGTGTAGAAAAATCATGTTGACTCACACTAAAACTTTGAAATTTATTTGATTAAGTTTAAGTACTAAAGTTTATTTTCTAAGAAAAAATTGTTGTTCTATACAAAAAACAATTATATTAAATTAAATATACTTAGGAAAATTATGAAAAGTGGTTTTCTGAGTTCCTTGTGACAAGAAAAGAAAATTTTATTTTTGAGAAAATACTTTATTTTTAAGCTATATTTTAAATTAAAAATAATTAAAAATTTTAGAAAACATGAAAATTGACTAAAATGTGCCTAATAATTCCTTGATCACTTAGGACTCATTGGAATATTTTTCTTAATTTCTTTTAAATTAATTATAAATTTTTTAAGACCTAAAATGTATTTTCCTTAATTTCCCATTTAAATAATTATAATAAATAAAATATAAGTCATAAAAATATGAAATGTGTTTCTCTGAGCTCCTTAAACTTAAGAAGATTTATAAAAATATAAAAGGTAATTTTGAAAATCAAAATATATTTTATTTTAAAATAATCACCAAAAATCATTAAATAATTATAATAATTAAAACATAATTTAAAAGAAAAATCATGAAATTTTGTCCAAGCATTCCTCTGGCCTTGGTGAACCTCTATAAATTTTCTCATGACCAAAAGTCTTATTTTGATTTATTAAATAAACTAATATTGAAAAATCCTATTTAAAATTAAAATAATTATATAAATTAAATAAAAATCTAAAATTCCACATCTTCTCTTCTGATATTTTAATTAGCTCATGATTGAGTCTTCATGAAAATTTCAAGGTCATCGGAGTTTCATTTGATAAGTTATAAGATAGGGAGCCTCATACACCTAAAATATATAATGTTTTAGACACATTTTTATGCCTATTTTGAGATATTGCACTTTAATGGAAGGTATTTAAGTGTTTTTCTTTTAGGTATAAGTAAAAAGATGAAAACTTCTAAAAGGAGTGAAAAAGGATCAAATTTAGAGAAAAAATGCAAAAATGGTGCAAAAGAGTTTTGGTTCCAAAGCGCCAGATCCGGTGCATACGAGTCGGTGAAACAGAGAAGCCCGCGCCTAAGCACCAAAGGCTCTGCACTTAAGTGCTAGAGGCAGTTATTTGAAGGGTTAATTTATTTTTCCAAATTTTGAAGGGACGTTTGAAGCAACTATTGGCTAAATAAGGTGGTTATGACCACTAGAAACAAAAATATGGTTAAAAGACTTGTGAAAAAAGGCATCCCTTGGAAAATACATTGAATCGGGACACATTTTGGAGACATACAAAGACATCTCTTAGAAAATTATAAAAAAGGAAGTTGAGAGAAAAAAGGGGGAGTCCTAAGAAGTTCTTGAAATAGTTCGTAGAGAAACTTTTGAAGAGATTTTTCAGGCACCACAAATTTACTTTATCCTCTTAGTTTTCAGTTTTGTTGTGAGAGTTAAGAGTGTTGTAAGAGAGAAGAGATTCAAAGGAACTTCAAGTGTTTAGTGGAGGATTTGAGATATGTTTTTATCTTTATTTTTAAACTACTTTTTATTTTAATTGAGACTTCTTATTGGTTTGACAATGATTTCTACTTTTACACTAAAGTGTGGTTTTGTTTTCTTCATGGATTGTGAGAAGTTTTCTTTATCTTTCTCTTTAAAATGATAAGTTATTAAAGTGTTGAATGAAAGTTGTGTAGAGTATTAATCTTTAATGTTGGAAGATGTTGTGATGCTTTAACTTCATGTACTTCATCTACTTCTTGATCTGGCCCATCTAGATGTTAAAATTTTTTGTGAAAACATGTAAGAACCAAGATGGTATTATCTCAGTCAATAATTGGAAAAATTCACATGAGGTTGTATGAATGAGAATGTAATTCATATGATTTAGTTTAAATATATAGGGAAATAATCTTTAAAGGGTGTAAAGTTAGAGGATTTTAGAGTGACAAGCTAAAGCCCCCAACTTGGTTTATTATTTTTGGTTATGATACGAGATGTTAGCCCCCAGGTGGAGGGAATCAAGGGAACTCTAGAGTGAGAGCTAGTAATCTTCCTACCTAGCCAGTCTTCTCAACTATTTAAACTTTAAATTAGCCAATGTTCTTTATAGCATCTCTAGTAAGGGTAAAGAATAATATTACTCCTATTTGGCACAACACAATTTGAATATTTTCACAACAAAATTCCTTTACTTATTACTGATTCATGATCAGGAGAAAAATATTTCATATTCAGTGCTTTTCTTTTAAATAAACTCAAGTTATATTTTGAAGTTGTTTTTGTCTTGTCAAAATATAAAAAAAAACAAATAGAATTTAATTTTAATTACTATAAAAATATCTATAGTTTAAGTAATTGTTTTTTTGAAATAGATATTTTGTTATTTAGAAGTGCATAATGTGAACACTCTCTATGGGTTCGATATTCGGGGCTTGATAAAAATATCCTATATTACTTGATAACGATATGTATACTTGCGTAGTATCTCAATATATATATATATATAAATTAAAAAGTTAATAACTTATGTTCTTCAGAATCAAGTTTTTAGTTTTGTTGCAAAGTAGGAAATATAATTGAAGAATATAATTGCATACATTGTTATACAGTTGCATATAAATAGTCGGGATCAAGTTTTTGACGCCGTTGCCAGTGAGATTGATTGAAAGCAAATTTTTATTTTAGAAAGTCTTATTTAAACTAAAAGAGTTATTTTAGGAATATCCTATTTTAGTATTTTATTTTTGTGTGTGTTTTAATTTATTTTATTTTATTTTATGTTAGTGTAAGCGTAGTTCAGGTTTTGAAGGACTAGTCTTGTACGATTCTGAATTAGAAAGAACTATTAAAAAATAAAAAAAAGTAAAAAAATTAAAAGTTTTGAAAAATCTAAAAAAACTACATAAATGGAAAACCAAAATGATCAAAATGTTGAAATTCATGAAGAATTTAGACCTTTACGAGATTATGCCAACCCTATGGTAGTTGAACTTCATTGTAGTATTGAAAATCCTAATGTAGTGGCTAATTCATTTGAACATAATCCTACTATTATCCAAATGGTATCAAATAATCAGTTTGGGGGATCACCAACTGAAGATCCAAATTTACATCTTGCCATTTTTTTAGAATTATGCGCTACATTTAAATATGATGGTATATTAGATATTGTCATAAGACTTAGGTTATTTCCTTTCTCATTGAGGGATAAAGCTAAGATGTGGTTGCATTCGTTAACATTTGGAACTATCAAAACTTGGGGTGATTTTGCACAAAATTTCCTTGCTAAATATTTTTCACTATCAAAAACTGTGAAGCTTAAAAATGATATTACATCTTTTAATCAGTTTGAAGGGGAATCTATTTTTGAAGCATGAGAACGATTTAAAGAACTCTTAAGAAAGTGTCCACACCAAGCTATACTAGATTGGTTAATAATTCAAACTTTCTATAATGGATTAGTTGGATCTCTTAGATCTATTATTGATGTCGCTTCTGATGGTTCATTGATGTGAAAACCATTTCATGATGCTTATACTTTAATTGAAGAAATGGATACCAATAATTTTCAATGGCCTTCTAAGAGTGTAAATCCTAAGAAAGTAGCCAATATTCATGAATCTGAGGCATTTAGTATGTTAGCAAATCAAGTTGTTGCAATTTCAAGGAAGTTAGAACAATTTGGAATGATTTTTTCTCAAACAATTTCTATGATTGAAGAGAATTCATTAGGCCAAATGGTAGATTCTCAAGCATCATTAGAAACTTTGAATGTCATAAAAATAAGCAGAATAACCCATATTTAAATTATTATAACCCAGATTGGAAGAACCAACCCAACTTCAATTGGAATAATACTGCAGGTGGTAATAATCAGCAATGGGGGAACAATCAAGTAAACCCATTAGTAAACTGGAACAACCAAAGGAATAATAATTATAGTTTCAGGAGTATTCCATAATTTAAGGAGAAGAAGTTGTCTATAGAAGAAGTGGTGTTACAAATGGGAAATCAGTTACAAGACAAGGAGCTACAATTAGAAATATTGAGAATCAACTTGGAAAAATAGCAAATTCATTAAGTAATAGATCCTATGGAGCACTTCCTAGAAATCAACTTGGACAAAATTTCAAATTCATTAAGTAATAGATCTCAAGGAACACTTCCTAGTAATACTGAAACAAAACTGAAAGACTAGAATAAAGAGTAAGTAAAAGCCGTTCAACTTAGAAACGGAAGAGATTTGGAAGGTAGGGTTCAAAAAGAAACTGAAATAGAGAGTGAATAAATTGAAGAATTAAAAGTGGACGCTACAAAAGATTCTATCGGCTCTATTTTCGTTTGGTTTTGTGGGGAGTTACCCGTAAGAAGTCGTCGGTCGCCAGAATTGAAATCCTGTCGCCCTCTTTGGAATGAATTTTTAATTTACATATATATTTAGTTTTAGAAAAATATGAAGTCAAACTAACCCCATATTTTTAATAGTTTAAATGAAAGAGCGCTTTACCTCAAATCCTGTATCTATCCCACAAGACTTGAGGATGAGGCTCGATCAAATAAACTAAGAAAAGTATGACGTCGTTTGATCTCCAAAACCTTTGTATTTGTTGTCAAGTTCCCTTATTTGATATAAAGAATTAAATAGGGTTTATATTAAGCTGGGTTCGGACAAGCTTCATGTAAGGGCAAGCCCATATAATTAATTACATCTTAAATGACCAAAGTTACCTAAGATAACTCTCGTTAAAAATCAAAAAATATTATCTTCAAGGAGTTTCAAAGGGTGGGACTCTTCAATAAGTTTGGACAAAAAGGTGAGAAAGGGGATTGGTTCAAATTTGGAACATTTTATTGTAGAATCCAAATGAGGAAAAACTAGGTGATGTCATGGATCCAGAGGAAGACCTCGATGACTTCCCAAGCTATCCTAATGTTTCGCTTCAATTTTGATAAGAAATATTTAAGTGTTTCATCCTGCCAATTTTATTAGTTATGGCTTACATTTGTGTGAAACAATCACACAAATAGCCTGGAAGATGTGAGGATTTTGGTCGAGACAAACGACAACCTCGGAATCGTAAGGCGAGTTAGGGCTTATATTGTATAACAAGGCTATACAAAGGCCTAAAGATAAGGTGAGGATTTACATTGCATAAGCAAGCAACCTCAAAGTCCTATGGCTTTGTTGTTTAAGTCTAAGGAAGGAAGATTGGTTTAGCCAGGGAAAAAGGGTTTTGTTGTTGAAGATGGCCATGCTGCCCACCATGCTAGCTCCAAGTTCCTCATCGCAACAAGTATGAGTTTTCTAGTATGTCAAGTTATAATATCAAATCAGGTTGGCCTATGGTTGAAGTTCTTTAAATTTTATAGGGGCATATTAAAGTTGATTAGAGTGATACCGATTAGGATCCTACGGCTCCCTCGTTCCGGCACCACTATTTTCTATTGAATTCACTTAGTCCAAATGAACTTACTAAACCCAACTTAATGAGTTCGCATCACTATTTTTTAATGGATTCACTTAGTCCAAATGAACTTACTAAACCCAACTTAATGAGTTCCATAATTTCATTAAAACCGTAGGAAGCCTCATTAGCAATCGTAGGTTGCTTCCTCCGAGGGATTCTCGATCATCGGATAGAGACGTCTTAACTTTGTTGCAATTGTAGTTTTGTGTGATGTTTGAGATTAAATTTTGAGTTGTTTTATATTTTGAATGTTGTGGCAGTGGATTTTATCTTGGTTGATTTTAGTTTTGGTTTTGGTTTTAGTTAACATGCAAGTTTATGTTGTTTTCATACATGTAGGTAGATGCAAGTATAAAAAAAAGAAACAATGTAAGCATAAAGCATGTAAGGAAAAGGCACAAGAAAGACGGTACTATAAACTGTAAAAGCGTACCTGACGATTCTTCTCGTTCCACCACCTGAAACTTAAAAATGCATGTGAAGGCATTTATGAAGAGCAGGAAAAGTAAAGTTCTGGTGGTTTTCCTAACTCTATGTTGTATTTGGTGAGTCCTTAAGAGTTTAATTAAGGATGAGTTCATTGAGCAAAGTATATTAAGTTCTTTGGTGGTTTTCCTAACTCTATGTTGTATTTTAGTGAGTCCTTAAAAGTTTAATTAAGGATGATTTCATTGAGCAAAGTATATTAAGTTTAATAGCCTCTGAGGTATCCAACAAGTTAGTAGGAGGAAGCAGGTCCATGCCTCTCTCACCAACTGGTGAAAAGCCTCGAGTCCATTTAAACTTATTATGTTGCTTAATGGTTCAGTGTGAATACTTTTAATGCTCAGTGAACATTGATGTCTTAATTATTCCTAAGAAAGGGATAATTATAATTTATCATTTAATTTGAAAATTATGCGAGTGAATTTCCTTAAAGAGCAAGTTGGTGTAACCTGAATACTTAGCCAAATTTTTTAATTAGGCTTAGTGGTGTTTCAAAGATGTTGATTACGTTATGTTTATTTCTCTAACCCTCATTTAGTCAATTTTGATTTGGACCTACCTAAAGTGAATATCCTATGACTATAAACTGGAGCTCCAAGAGGTGGGACTTATACCTGCCAAAATAACAAGGATGCCTCCGGAAAGAAAAGAAAGAGGAGGTTCAGCTACAAAGCTGTAAACATTCCAGCAAAAGGACTTACACCCCATCTGGGTCGGGGAGCCTTCTAACACACTAGGCGCACTAGACAACCACCTATATGAAGGTATGCTTGGCCAGTCAGGTTGGAAAAGTACGGGGACTCCTCCTCGGGACATGAGAACATGAATGTAATTATCTAAAATGATCCTAATTTATGTGGAGGCCCTATTAATATATGCAAGAAAGTAAATGTTACAATTTTTAAATCCTAAATATTTTAATCCTAAATTTTAATTATCTTGAATATTTTATTTAGGATTTTGTAGAAAAATACAATTTTAGGGTCCTTAATGAGCCTATGTTGTATCGTGAAATCCCAGATAAAACACAAAAAGAAAACAAGGAAAACACATGCAAGTGCAGACATACAACATGATGCAAAAATAAAGCAAAGCAAGTAAAACCAAAATAATAAACATGCTAATGTCGCTGGGTCAGCAACATATCCTAGAAAAGAAAAAGCGTGGTCGAACTACGCATATACATGCCCGGTCCTAATTCTATACATCAATATAAAATGCAGAATTAAGATACGGGGCACGAGCATCTGCTCTTGGTCCCCTCCACGTAATTCCTGTGCTAACGTCTCGGAACCCGTGCCCATATCTTATTTCTGCTACAGGACTCTCCTGGACTCTAAAAAAAATACATAAAGAAAAAAAAAAGACTCAATCCTGCATGAAAACAAATGTCAGCGGGATAAACTCACATACACATAACGTATCATGAGTCATGCCTTAAAAGTGGGTGGAGCTAATAGCACCTGCAAGCAAAAGGGTCAGAAATCATTACTTGCTCCCCCCATAGCGATACCTATGTGTGTGTGTGAAAATAGGCATGGCTCCCTACAGAAGAACGACCTAACACACTACCACACATATGCAACATGCAGACACATCACAAGCATAATGCAAAAGAAATATACATGGCAAGGGCAACCAATCCAACAGAAAACAATAACCATACATCAAAAAGACTATCTAGCACCCTAAATCCTAGCCTAGCACACCATCTACCTAGAAAGTGCATTGACCTAATATCTAAGTGGTAAGTTTTGGTATGGTATGACTTTAACGGGGTCACTTTACTGGTCACATCCTAAGGATCCAACAAAATCTAAAGAGTGTCATAAAAGGGAATGACACTAGTTAGATTCATTAGATTCTTAGCACAATCATACTCATGTCAATTTTGATGACTTAACTTGCATTGCTCACTGGAATCAATCCAGCAAGCAATGCTCGTTAAGGCATCACGACCAATACAGGGTCACTCTCCTAACAAATCTGGCTCTCTATCCATGTAAATATGCAAATGCATATGCTAATGCAGGAAAATCAGAACCTATAAATAGTGACAAAGAGTATGTCATTAAGGCAGTGACTCGTAGGAATGGGCATGTCGTAGTGGCAGGGGCCCGAAAGAGGGTATGCCGATAAGGCAATGACTCGAAGGTGGGCATGTCATGGCTACAGTGGCCCTAAAAGAGGGTATACCGGTAAGGCGGTGACCTAGAGATAGGCATGTCGTAGCAGTCGGGGTCCGAAAAGAGGTATGTCGGTAAGGCAGTGACCCGAAGGAATACAACTCAAGTAGATGATATCAATCATGCAAACAAACATGTACTTGCACATACACAACATGAAAAGGAGCAAGCGGTAGGTCGATCGGGATGGAGCATCCAGTAAAACAAAAGTATTGTGCCAACCGGATCGATGTAGCCGGCTAAAGCACAAGTTATGTGACCGGTTCGGGATAACCAATCGAGGCACAAGTGGTGTCGGTGCAGGTGCAGGTGCAAGTGCAAGTGCAAGATGCAAGGTGCAAGTGCAAGTGTGAGTGTGATTATGAGACACAATATGTAATAATGCAAGACACACATATGCAAACAATGAGGTGCAAATGACCACATATGATAGCGAGCCACACTCGTACTAACAACCTCAACTAGGAAACCTAAGGTTTAGACCCTTGGATATGTGGCACCGTCTCCTCTCATTTTGGTGAGGGAATGTGGGGAGTTTTCTCCCCGGATCTCCGAAGGGAAAACGCTCCACGACGTCGTGAAATGGGCTAGCTACAAAGCTTTTACCATTTTGTGAACTCCTCCAGACTTTGTAAAGTTAGCCAGCTACGAAGCTTCTCTCGCTTTGCCAAGTCTAACCCCCTAGCTTCTCCAAGTAAAGCTGGGGAAACCCAAAGCAAGGCGAGTGAGGGACTCCAACCCATTGGGATTTGTGCTAAGGCTCACAACAAAAGGGAGACACTCGGCTTTACAGGGGGTGTTTGGTTACGCACAGAAAGTCCTAACCTAAAGGCTAGCTCTAGCAAATCGATCATCCATCACGCAAGCACGTCGTCGCGCCGACTCATGCCAGCGCACGCACCCCGTGTGGGCGATCAAACTCACATGCCTAGACACCGCTAAAACCTAGGTCCAACTAGGAGTTAGAGAATCACACCTTCGTGACGGCTGTGGATGCGTTCTCTTTGCTTGCGTCAAGCTCGCTGATGTTCGATCCATGCTCCAGTGTGCCTCGTAAAACGCGCACAGGACAAAAACAGTGCTGATAAAGGCGAGAGATGAAGGGATCAGTGAGGTATGTGAAGTACCAGAAAATAAATAATTTAGCATATGAAAATGTGTGACACCATAAAAAAGGTACCTTCGCGAGAGAGGATTGCTCAACGACTGTGAAGGAGGGGAACCCATAAGGTAAAAGATGCACGTGCCTCCTCGAACAGTGGCAACGCTCACTATCCGACGAGGTGACGGATGTTAATTTATCGGCGGTGAATGCTAAAAGCAGAGGAGGCGCAGGAGAAAACCCCAAAAAAAATTGACGTCTTTCTTCTTCATTTTACTCTAGAGAAAACACAACACCAGCAAGGTGAAAGCCGGTGGGGTGAATGAAATCCGGCGAGATTGGCGGGTTGTCCAAGAAAAAGAAGAAAAAGAAGAGGAAGAAGAAAGATAAGAAAAATAAGAAAAAGAGGTGAAAGAGAAGAAGAGGAAGAAGAAGAAGAAGAAGAAGAAGAAAAATTAGGAGAAGAGAAATAGAAGAAGAAGAAGAAGAAGAAAAGTTAGGAGAAGAAGAAGAAGAAGAAGAAGAAATGGAAGAAAAAGGAAGAAAGAAAAAGAAGAAGAAGAAGAAGAAGAAGAAGACGTGCGTCCGGCGACGAGCGGCGCCGACCACGAAGCAGGACCGGCGGCGAGCGGCGCCGACGACGGAGCAGAGGGATCGGGGAGGTCTCGCGGATCCGGAGGGGGGTGCGAGCAGTTTGCCGTGAGGAGATGCCAAGGGGTTGTCTGTGCTTTTTCGCCAATATATATATATATATATATATGGGAGAGGNGGGTTGTCTGTGCTTTTTCGCCAATATATATATATATATATATGGGAGAGGCGTGGGCTGTGAGGAGATGCAGAGAGAGGGAGAGAGAGCGTGTGTAGGTTTTAAGGATAACATATATTTTATAATAATAATAATATTATTATTATTATTATCTCTCCGCATCTTTTTTTGTCGAACACGTCATCGTAGCAAACTGAACTTCTCCTCTAAGTAAAATCGACATTCCGGACGCAGTCGCACAGTTTGTTTTGTTATTCGGGGTAGTTCGGACCACTTTTTCAGTAATTTGGGTAAAAAAGATAATTTACGCATTTTTTACCCGTATTCAAAGTGTTAACGACATGGATGCCCTCCTTAGATAATATCGACGCCCCAAATACACATAACATCAAAAAAATGATGTCAACAAGGATTATGAGGTTATCGTTTGTCACAACCTAAATCCTTTCATCTCCCAAGCTATTTGTGTGATCGTCTTGCATAATTGTAAGCTCTAATTAAACAAATTTGGTAGGATGTAACATTTAAATAATTTTTCTTCTCAAAACTGAAGCCAAACCATAGGATAGCTTGAGAAGTCACCAAGGTTCTCCTCAGGACCTGTGAAAAAACCCCAGTTCCTCTTCCTTTGGATTCCATAACAATGTTCTAAACTTGAGTGATTCTCCTTTGACAGTCCTTTGGTCCGATCTTTTGAAAATTCGTACCCCTTTGAAATTCTTGAAGATAATATTCTCAAATCTAAATTGAAAGTTTTCTTAGTTGACTTCAGTTATCTAAGATGTAATTAATTATAGGGGATTGCCCTAATAGGAGAATTTAAGAACCCAACTTAATATAAACCCTACTTAATTTTTTATATTAAATAAGGGAACTTGTCGGCCAACATAAAAAATGGTCTTTCACAGACTTAAATGGATTTCATAAATTCTTTACTTTATTTAATCAAGTCTCACCAGTAAGTAATGTGTCTATCCCTTAGAATAGATGCATTGTTTTTGGTGTTAGGATTGTTTATTTAAACTATTGTTTATATGAGAACGGTTTGAAGTTTTATTTTTCAAAAATTAAAATGTTTTATATATATATATATATATATATATATAT
>JXCR01148840.1:410210-470051 GCA_002079205.1 Phalaenopsis hybrid cultivar
ATATATATATATATATATATATATATATATTAAATAGCTTTTAAAATTGAGTGTCGAGATATCCATTCTGGCGGCCGACAATTTCTAATTTGGCGACCGACACATAATATCATCACTATGGTACAAATGAGATTCAAGCCCTTCCACTTGATCATGTAAATTTATGATACCTTGTTGAATCATCATTTGTTTCATAAGAGATTACAGAGAAACAGACTCAAAAGTAGATGGTCTAAGAGTAGGAACAGAAGTAGAAGCTCAAGTAGAAGGTATGTTAACTTCAGTCCTATGTTTAGTCCCAAAATGTCTCTCATATTCTTCCAAATTCATTTTTCCAATGGTTTTATGAGATGGCAAAGTTTCTTCCCAAGTCTCATACTTCACTCCAAAACTAGCACACAAAGTAGTAATAAGAGAAGGGTAGCCCAAACCTCCTGTAGTTCCTCCTCTCGAGGAAATAAGAATGTTAGTATAAATGATAGAGCCAATGTTAATAGGTTTCTTTATCTGAATACAATACCTCACTAAAATGGTTGGTAGGAAGTAATCTAAAAGAGATGAAATAGTGTCAGGCTCAAGAATGAACTTTAAATTTTGAAAAAGAAAAGTTCACTCATCGCCTATTCTTAATATTCCAAACTCCATTTCCATCAGTCAAACATCCCATAATCTCATCTAATAAAGCATCGGTATAATGGAACTTAGAAAATATGCAGGTAGGAACACTATGTGGTTGGTATATGTGGTGAATTCGAACAAAATTAACATCCACATATTGCCCGCACACAAACCAAATCATCTGATTCATTGGGCAAGTTGGCATAAAATTCATGAACAATAGAAATTATAGATACATTAGTGAAATAATAAAAAAAAATTAATTGTCGCTCAACAATCAAGTAGTCAATAGTACCACAAGGACATAGAAATTGTGTTATGCAATCAACTTCTTTGATTGTAGATCAGCATATTTGTCCTGTGCCCTTGCACTAGTAAACTTATCAGAATCAAAGTTGTCTTTTCTTTGCCTCTCTTCATTTTGGTAGCCACGTGTAATCTAAAATTTTTTTAATAAATTCCAAAAATCACTAACTCAACTTCAAAGAGGCTCTTAAAAACTCAATCCAACTATAAATAATCATTTAATTATGGATTTCATACAATTTTATCAAATCTTATAATTTTCAGTATAACCCATAATGTGGGTAAAATCCATTGTCAAATTGAAATATTTCAAAGCTAGGGTGAAGATCTTGCCTAGAGATGAAGAAATCCTAAGTTTGGAAGCCTATCTCCAAGCTAATCAAGCACAAATTGAAGCACTAGGGGAGCAAAATGCAAAAAATGGAGGAAGGGGATGAACCAAGAGTAAAATTGGTGAAATTTGTGGGTCTGAGCACTTAAAAATGACTCACGGGTAAGTTTGACACTATAGCGCCATGCTTGGCTTGATGAATGGCGCTATAGCGCAATTCATACCCATCCAAATTTTTTTAATTTTTTTATATTTGAAAAGGAAGTAGAAAATCTAGGATGCAAAAAGGCTATTTTTCAACGACCAAATTTTTACTTATTGAGTTCATCGCCCATCCAAAATTTTAAATTTTCAAATTTTAATTTGAATACATAAGGCCACATTTTTCACAATACAATAAAACATTTTCTTATATTAATAGCAAGTTCAATACATACAACACAAACAGAAAGATATCATTTAGATATTCGTATAACAAAGACAATGCAGACCACACTAAGTCTTAAAACAATACAATAGGCACACTACACAGAAATACACATCCTAAAATAGAAATTCCTATATAAAAACAACCTATAGAACTACTGCTGATCAATGGTGATATTCTCCATTCCACTCACCAAACAATTCTATCGTAGCAATGGTAAAAAGGAGCATGAGGAAATTACTTAACAAATTTATCATCGATTCACTTGTTGGTGCTATACATAATCACTTAACTATCTTGGAAGCACGCCAAACTATTGAATTGCAATTTCAACGGCCAATCCATATGCTCATAATGATGGGGTAACTTTTCAACCTTTGATTACAGAAGAAAAATCTCACCTTCAATCATCTCAAGTTTCTTCATGAGGTGCTCCAAACTTACTGCAAGATATCCATTAAAATATGCTTGAGCATCCTTATGCACCAACTTCTTTTCTTCAAATCACCCATTGCCATTACCATCCATGATCTCTCAAAAGTAATTTCCACTCTCAAATCTCTTTATAGTACTTATGAATGTCATAGGTATACTTCAAATCCCATCCTAGGTGGTTTTATATAGAGGGAGAAGAAGAGAAACCATTTTTTTGCGATTTTTAGGAGTTATTTGAATTGTGGCACTATAGTGCCAGAACTGGCACTACAGCACCAAACCATCATTCTCAATTTTCAAATTTCTTTTTTCCACTCTTCAAGTCCTTTAATATAATAATTTTTTTGGGTCAACAAAATTGTATAAGACTCACATTCACTATATAATACTCATTACAACAACAATTCAAATCTAAATCACACCTATAACTATGGGTTGCCTCTCACAAAGCACTTTATTTAACTTCTTCAGCCCGACATAACCATTATCTTACTTAGGTCTGACTGAATATTAGGATCTCTTCAAATGCAGGACCCTCTCCCCTCATGTAAGCTTTTAATTTGTGTTCATTTACATTAATCACTCTCCCAGTTTTTGTATCTTCAATATCAACTACTCCATATGCATATAATTTTGACACAATAAATGGCCTTGACCACCCTGACCACCTAGATTTATGTTTTCTAGGAAATAATTTCAATCTATAATTATAAAGCAATATTTCTTACCAAGGCTCAAAAATCTTTTTCAGAATTTTCTAATCATGCCTAATTTTTTTTTCTCCATATAAATTTTGGCATTCTCATAAGCTTCATTTCTCAATTCATCAAGCTCACTTAATTGGAGTAATCACTTATCCCCAACATCTTCCAAATTATAATTAAACTCTTTAATTGCCAAGTATGCTTTATGTTCCAACACAACTCACAAATGACATGCTTTTTTGTATATTAGCCTATATGGTGTTATTCCTATAGGTGTTTTATAAGCAGTTATATAGGTCCATAAAGCATTATCAAGTCTAGCAGATCAATCACTCCTTTTAGGATTTACCATTTTTCTAATATTCTTTTAATTTATGAATTGGATACTTTTGTTAAACCACTGGTCTAAGGATGATATGTTGTGGCAATTCAATGTTCAAATCCGAAATTTTTGAGTTACTGTCTCTATCATTATATTTCTGAAATGACTTCCCCCATCTGTGATGATAACTCATAATATTCCAAATCATGTAAAAATATTCTTTCTTAAAAATTTTGCTATACTTTTAGCTTCACATCGAGGTAAGGCAACTACTTCAATCCACTTAGAAACATAATCCATATCTATTAAAATATTTTTTTTCAAAAGAAAGTACAAATGGTCTCATGAAATCTAATCCCAAACATTAAAGATTTCAACCTCAAGAGTAAAATTTATGGGCATTTCATCTCTTTTAGAAATATTGCCTAATCTCTAACATCGAGCGCACATTTTTATATAAGTATTAACATCCCCAAAAAAAGTAGGCCAATAAATTCTAGATTGTAAAATCTTAAATGCAGTTTTATTCACTCAAAAAAAGTCCCCCAAAATTTAGTTTATGACATTTTCAAATAATTTCTTGAGTTTCCTCTAATGATACACATCTTCGAATAATTAAGTCCTTACATTAACTATATAAATAAAGGTCATCCCATATATAAGATTTTGAATCATAAATAAACTTCTTAATTTGATGGTTATCTAATATGTAGGGTAAAATATTACTAACCAAGTAGTTCACTATATCAGCATACCACAAAATTTTTCATTCGTTAATCCAATTTAAATATTCATTAAAAAATTCTCATTAATTTCATCATTTAAATCCCTCTTATTTTCCTGTTCAAGCAGTAGCAGTTGATCAACTATTTGATTATCATTACCCTTCTTATCCACAATTTGATAATCAAATTCTTGCATTAGAAGGACCTACTTAATTAATTGTGGTTTTGCATCCTTCTTCATCATTAAACACTTCATAGAAAAATGATTAGTAAGCACAATAAATTTAGTTCCAATAATATAATCTATCATAATATATCACCTAGAACAGTCATATCTTTGTCTTAAAACATCCCCTAAAGCATAATCACTAGCATCACATTAATTTGAAAGGTTTTGTCCAATCAGGTGAAACAATAATAAGTGTAGTGATTAATTTCTCTTTTAATAAATTAAAGACATTTTGACACTCTTCATCAAAATCAAAGTTGGCATCTTTTCTAAAAGTTGGTAAAAAGGCTTAGAAACTTTTGAAAAATCTTTAATATAACTTATGTAGAAACCAACATGTTTTAAAAAACTTCTTATTCCTTTTACGCTAGTAGGTTATGGCAATTCAACAATAACTTAAATTTTTGCTGGATCAACTTCCATGTCTTTTTCAGAAATTTTATGTCCTAACATTATTCATCTTGAAACCATAAATTAGCATTTTCCCAGTTGAAAACAAAGTTTGTTTCTTCACAGCCCTTCAGAACTCTTATTAAATGATCTAAACATAATTGAAAGAAGTCCCAAAGACTGAGAAATCATCCATAAAAATTTCAATTCCTTTCATTATTAGATCACAAGAAATTTACATCATACATCTCTAAAAAGTTGCAAGTACATTACATAATCCAAATGGAATTCTTCTAAAAGCAAAAGTTCTATAAAGACTAGTAAAAGTTATTTTCTCTTAATTTTCAAGAGCAATAAGTATTTGGTGGTATCCAGAATATACATCCAAAAAGTAAAAAATAATGGTGTTTTGCAATTCTATCCAACATTTGATCCATACAAGGTAAAGGAAAATGGTATTTTTAATGGTAGCATTTGATTTTCTATAATCAATGTAGATTTGCCATCCAGTAACATGCCTTGTTGAAATCAATTTATTCCTTCCATTTTCAACCGTAATCGCTCTTTCTTTTTTAGGAACACAATGAATAAGACTAACCAAAGAACTATCTAAATTTGGATAAATAATCCCAGCATCCAATCACTTTAAAACTGCATTCTTAACTACACCTTTCATTATAGGATTTGATCTCTTTTAAGGATCATCCCTAGGCTTATGATTATCTTCTATGAGAATTCGATGCATATAGATTGAAGGACTGATTCTTTTAATATCAACTAATGTCCATCCAAAAGCTTTTATATCATTCTTGAATGTTTGCAATAATTGTTCTTATTGTTTTGCAGTTAACTCTTAGGATATAATAATTTGTGATGTAGATGAGTTCCCCAAATATGCATAATTTATATAAGTAGGTAGAACTTTCATCTCAAGTTTACGAGGTTTTTCAATAGATGTAATCAAAGGTATTCTATTTTCGGTAGTATCTAAATTTTCATATTCTTCTTAAAAATAATTTGAATCCTCAATAATCATCTCATTTGATTCATCTTTAGAATCTCCTTCAGTCTCTGCTTTTTGCTCTTCATCTCAAAAAAACTTCATCTTTTTTATCCAATATTACTTCACATCTATTTTGAAAATGATTAACAATCATATCATCAATAATATCCATTCTATAACATTTTTCATCAAGATACTTTATTGTTTTAAGCATAATAAATGTAACTTCATGATCATTCACTCTCATTATTAATTCCCCTTTTTACGCATCTATCATTGCTCGTCTGATAGCAAGGAAAGGTCTCCCTAAAATGATAGGAATTTATTTATCTTCTTCCATATCTAATACAATAAAATCAACAAGGAATATAAATTTATCCATTTTAACTAGTACATCTTCTATAACCCCTTTAGGATAAGTGATAGATTGATCCGTTAATTATAGAGTTACAGTGGTGGGAGAAATATCTCCTAAGCTTAACCTTTTGAATAGAGATAGTAGCATAAGGTTAATGCTCGCTTCTAAATCACATAAAACTAACCACAAAATTTCTCTCCAATTACACAAGTTATGGTAAAGCTACCAGGATCTTTGAGTTCTCGAGAAAGCTTTTTTTGAATTATTACACCGCATTCTTCACTAAGTGCAATAGTCTCATGATCTACAAACCTTTTTTTTTATTTAAAACTCCTTTCATAAATTTGGCATAACTTGGCATCTGTCCCAAAGCCTTAGCAAAAGGGATATTAATTGTAAACTTCTTGAATATTTCAAAAAATTTTGAAAACTGTTGATNCTGAATTATTACACTACATTCTTCAGTAAGTGCAATAATCTCATGATCTACAAACTTTTTTTTTATTTAAAACTCCTTTCATAAATTTGACATAACTTGGAATGTGTTCCAAAGCCTTAGCAAAAGGGATATTAATTGTAAACTTCTTGAATATTTCAAAAAATTTTGAAAACTGTTGATCCAATTTTTGTTGTTTACATCTTTGAGGAAAAGGTGGTGGGGATCTTTCTAAATTAATATTAGTTGAAGAGTTAGGTGTTTCTACTTCTTTATGAATAATTTCTTCAGGTCATTCAATTTATTCTACTTCTCTCTCAACTTCAATTTCTTTTTGAACTCCAACATCTAATTCATTTCCACTCCTTAGTTGGACCATTTTAACTTACTGTGGCTCTTTACTTTTTCTTAGGATCGATCTCTACATTACTAGGAAGTGTTCCCTGAGGCCTATTGTTAAGTGCATTAGCAATTTGTCCCAGTTGATTCTCCATATTTCTAATAGTAGCACTTTGACTTGGTAAATGATTAACCATTTGCAACATTAGCTCTTCCATAGATAACTTCTCCTTAACTAATTGATTAAATTCAAGAGGATAAGGAGGTCTAAGGTTAGCACCACCCTAGTTGTTCCAATTTCCCAATGGGTTAACTTGAGTATTACCCATTATTGACTTCCACCACTAGGATTGTTGTTCCAAATAAATTTAGGATGGTTTTTCCAACCTTGGTTGTAATAATTTGAATATAGGTTATTGGGTGTGTTAATAGCATTTATAGTTTCCATTGAATTAAGAGAATTTAAAGGAACTTCAAGACATTTGGTGGAAAGGATTTGAGGTAAGTGTTTATCTTTGTGACTACATTTAGTTTTAATTTATGCTTCTTATTTTAGTGCATGATTTCTACTTATAAACTCAAGTGTGGTTGTGTTTTCTCCATGAAGTTTGAGTGGTTTTCTTTATCTTTTTCCTTAAAATGATAAGTAATTAAGTATTGAAAGGAAGTTGTGTGGACTATTAGACTTTAATCTTGGAAGAAGTTATGATGATTTTAAACCTTGTACTTTATTTACTTCTTGGTTTGGCCAATTAAGATGTTAATATCTGTTGTGAGAATATGTAAAATCCGAGATGGTATTGTCTCAGTCAACAAATGGTAAGAATCAAATTTGATTTCATGGATGAGAATGTATTTCATGGGGTTGAGTGCAAATAAATAGGCAAATAAATTTTGAAGGGTGTAGAATTAGAGGACTTTAGAGTGACAGTCTAAAGCCCTCAATTTGATTTATAATTTTAGGTTTTGATATGAGATGTTAGCTCCCAGGTGGAGGGAGAAGAGGGAACTCTCGAGTGAGAACTAGTATCTTCACTACCTAACAGGTCTTTAGGACTATTCAAACTATAAATTAGCCAATGTTCTTTATAGCATCTCTAGTATGGGTAAAGAGTATGAGTGTTTTTATTTGGCACAGCATAATTAGAATACTTTCACAATAGAATTTCTATACTTGTTACTGATTCATGATAAGGAAGAAGATATTTTATTTATATTACATTCATCTTGAAAGTATTTAGTTAAGTTAATTAGTTGCTTACTTTATTTTCAATCATCAAAAGCTTATAAAAAGAATTGAATTTTCATTCCTATTTTAGTATCTAAAGTTTAAGTAAGAATGTTTTGATAAGTAGAATTTTGTTATCTAGTTTCTTTTGTTTTGTAAAGTTGCATATTGTATTTTATCCATGTGGGTTTGATATTCAAGGCTTAATAAAAAAGTATTATACTACTTAATAACAATGCGTATACTTGTGTGGTATCCCATAATTAAATATTATAACTTTATTCTTATTTGCTTCATAGTCAAAAATTTACCTAGCATTTGCTTGGGATCAAGTTTTTGGCTTTGTTGTAAAGTAAGAATCATTATTAAGGAAATTAAGCATATAATAACATACATCTCATTTAACATCTATATAGAACATCGGGAGTTTTTGGTGTCGTTGTCAAGTATAATTACAAAAATTTTTAAAGAAATTTTCAGAAAGCAAATTTATACTTTTATAAAGTCTTATTTAAACTTTTAGATTTATTATAGAAATATTGTATTGTTGTTTTTACATAAAGTTCTTTTTTGAGTGTTTTATTTTTTTATGTGTTTTATAGTAGTTCAGGTTCCACATGACTTGTGCCTCACAATTCTGAATTAGAAAGAAATAGTAGAAAAATTAAAAAATTCAAAAATTTCAAGAAATGGCAAATCAAAATAATCAAAATAGTGAAGAGTTTAGATCTTTAAGAGATTATGCAAATCCTACAGTGGATGAACTTCATCATAGTATTCAAAAACCCATAGTAGTGGCTAATTCATTTGAACTCAACCTCGCTATTATCCAAATGGTATCAAATAATAAGTTTGGGGGAGCACCAATTGAGAGCCAAATTTACATGATGCATTTTTTTCTAGAATTGTGTGCTACATTTAGATATGATGGTGTATGAGATGATGATATAAGACTTAAATTATTTCCTATCTCACTAAGGGGTAAGGCTAAGTTATGTTTACGTTCGTTATATCTTGGATCTATTTTCATTTGAACTCAAACCCGCTATTATCCAAATGGTATCAAATAATAAGTTTGGGGGAGCACCAATTGAGAGCCAAATTTACATCTTACATTTTTTCTAGAATTATGTGCTACATTTAGATATGATGGTGTATGAGATGATGGTATAAGACTTAAATTATTTCCTATCTCACTAAGGGGTAAGGCTAAGTTATGTTTACGTTCGTTATATCTTGGATCTATCAGAACTTGGAGTGATTTAGAGCAAAAATTCCTTGCTAAATGTTTTCCACCATAAAAAACTATGGAGTTTAGAAATGATATTACAATTTTTTTGCCAGTTTGAAGGGGAATCTATCTATGAAGCATGGGAATAATTTAAAGAACTCTTAAGAAAATGTCCACACCATGTTATACCAGATTGGTTAAGAATCCTAACCTCTTACAATGGGTTAGCTGGATCTCCTGGATCTAGTATCGATGCCGCTACTGGTGTTTCATTGATGTCAAAACCATTTCATGATGCTTATGTTTTAATTGAAGAGATGGCTACAAATAATTTTCAATGGCTTTCTAAAAGGGTAAATCTTAAGAAAGTAGCCAATGTCCATGAATCTAATGCTTTTGCAATGTTAGCAAATCAAGTTGCTACAATTTTGAGGAAGTTAAATCAGCTTGGAATGAACTTTTCTTAACTAATTTCAATGATTGAAGAAAATTCATAAGACCAAATGATAGATTCTCAAACATCATTAGAAACTTTAAAAGTTATAAACAATAAGTCAAATAACTCATATTCAAACTATTATAACCCAAGTTGGAAGAACCATCTCAACTTTAACTAGAATAATACTTCGAGTGGTAATAATCAACAATGGCGGAACAACCAAGTAAACCCATTGAGAAAATGGAACAATCAAGGGAATAGTAATTATAGACCTACTTATCCTCCATGTTTTAATACTAATCCACAATTTAAGGAGAAAAAGTTGTCTATATAAGAAGTGATGTTACAAATGGGAAATCAATTACAAAGTCCAGGAGCTATAATAAGAAATATTGAGAATCAGTTAAGACAAATAACAAATTCATTAAGTAATAGATCCCAAGGAACACTTCATAGTAATACTGAAGTAAGTCAAAAAGACCAGCATAAAGAGCAAGTAAAAGCTATTCAAATTAAAAGCGAAAGATAATTGGAAGGTGGAATTCAAAAAGAAATTGAAGTTGAGCGAAAAGAATTTAAAGAGCCTGGAGAGGACGCTCCAAAATATTTAGAGAGACATATTTTTCCACTTAAAGTTAACTGGAAAAAACCACCACGTCCATTTCCTCAGAGGGTCCATCAACAGAAGTTGGATAAAAAATTTTCAAAATTTATCAAAATTTTTAAGAAACTTACAATTAATATTCCATTTGTTGAAGCCTTAGAAAAAATTTCAAGCTATCAGAAGTTTATGAAGGATATTCTTAACATGAATAGAAAGTTTGAAGATAATAAGACTGTTTCACTTAGTGAGGTGTACAGTGCTATAATTTAGAAAAAGCTTCCTGAAAAGCTTAAAAATCTTATTAGCCTTATAATTCCATGTGCAATAGGAGGTGGATTTTATGGGAAAGCTTTATATGATTTAGGTACAAGCATCAACCTTATGTCATTATCAATACTTAAAAGATCGGGATTAAGAGAACTATCCCCTACTACTGTAACTCTATAGTTAGCAGATCATTCAATAATCTATCCTAAAAGAGTTATAGAGGATGTCTTACTTAAAGTGGATCAATTTATCTTTTTTATTGATTTTATTGTGGTCAATCTAAAGGAAGATAAGGAGATACCTATCATTTTGGGGAGACCTTTCCTAGCTACATGAAGAGCAATGATGGATGTGTAGAAAGGAGAATTAACTATGCGCATTAATGATCAGACAATTGCATTTAATATTTCTAAATCAATGCAAAATGTAAAGATGATGAATGTTATAGAATGGATGTGATAAGATATCTAAGTGAATGTCATTTCAAAACAACTTATGAAGAGAAATTTGAAATGAAAGAGTTGGAACACGAGCAAGAAGAGGAATTAGATCAATATGAAGATTTTTACAAGGATGATTCAAATTATATTTGAGAAAGTCTTAAAGTTTTGGACACGATAGAAAAAGATATATCTCTTTGTCCATTAATTGAAAAACCTCATGAGCTTAAGTTAAAGTTACTTTCTGAACATTTGAACTATGCCTTTTTAGGTGATTCCTCAATATTACCTGTTATAATTTCCTCAAAATTAACTACTGAAGAAGAAATGAGTTTAAAAAAAACTTTAAAGAGTTATAAGAAAGCCTTTGATGGACAATTGCTGATATAAAAGGAATCAGCCCTTCAATTTGTATTCATTGAATTTTATATGGAAGAAAACTGCAAACCCAGGGCTATCCTTAAAGGAGATTGAATCATTTTATGAAGGAAGTTGTTAAGAAAGAAATTTTAAAATAGTTGGATGCTAGAATTATCTACCTTATTTCAGATAGTGCATGGGTTAGTCTAATTCACTGTGTTCTTAAGAAAGAAGGACTGACTGTGAAGACAAGTCACAAGATGGTGAATACGCATTGATTATAGAAAATTAAATCTTGCCACAAAAAAAGATCATTTTCCACTACCCTTTCTAAATCAAATGATGGATAGACTAGCTTGTCATAAATACTTTTATTTTTTGGATAGATATACTGGTTATCACCAAATTCAAATAGCTCCTGAGAATTAAGAGAAAATAACTTTTACCAATCCTTATGGTACATTTGCTTTCAGAAGAATTGTCTTTGGTTTATGTAATGCCCCTGCAATATTTTAAAGATGTATTATGGTTTTTTTTGTGATTTAATTGAAAAAGGGATTGAAGTTTTTTTATGAATGATTTTTCAGTGTTTGGAACTTCATTTGAATCATGTTTAGAACATTTATGAAAAGTTCTTAAGCATTGTGAAGAAACAAATTTGGTCCTTAAATGAGAAAAAAGTCAATTTATGGTAGCAGGAGGAATTGTTTTGGGACATCAACTTTCAGAAAATGGTATGGAAGTAGATCCTGTAAAAATTCAAGTGATCACTAATTTACCTGACCCAATAAGTGTGAAGTAAATTAGGAGTCTTTTAGGACATATTGGATTCTACAAGCGGTATATTAAAGACTTTTCAAAAATTTCTAAGCCTCTATGCCATTTACTTGAAAAAGATGTAATTTTTAATTTTGATAAAGAGTGCCAAAAAGCTTTTGAATTATTAAAAGAAAAATTAGTCACTACACCAATTATTGTTTCACTAGATAGGCAAAAACCTTTTAAATTGATGTGTGATGTAAGTTATTATGTTCTTAGAGTTGTTTTAGGATAAAAGCATGATAAGATTTTTAAAGTTATCAACTATGCTAGTAGAACTCTTAATGAAGCTCAAATTAATTATACCACAACTGAGAAAGAGTTATTATCAACAGTATATATTTTTTATAAATTTATATCATACTTAATTAGAACTAAATGTATTATGCATACTGATCAATCCGCTGTTAAGTTTTTAATGAAAAAGAAGGATGCAAAACAAAGACTTATAAGATGGATTCTTCTTTTACAAGAAATTAACTTTGTGATAGTAGATAGAAAGGGATCTGAGAATCAAATTGTTGATCATCAGTCCAGGCTTGAATTAGAAAAATCATTCTGTTTTGAAAAGAGGTTAATGAACATTTTTCATATGAGAAAGTTTTTAATATTATTGAGTGGTGTGTTCCGTGGTATGCCAAAATTGTGAATTTCATTGTTAGTGATATTATACTCTATGAATGACATATAAACAGAAGAGAAAATTTATATCTGAAGCTAAGACATATTTTTCGGTTGACCCATTTCTATATAAACAAGGAAAGGGTCTTATTATTCAGAGATGTTTGCCTTTAGAAGAAACTTTTGAAATTATCCAAAAATGTCATAATTCTGATTTTGGGGGATATTTTGGTGTTGATAAAACTGCATACAAAATTTTGCAATTTAGATTTTATTGGCCTACAATCTTTAGAGATGTTAATGCTTATATCAAAACTTGTGATCGATGTCAACGAGTAGACAATATTTCTAGAAGAAATGAGATGCCTCTCAATTATGTGTTAGAAGTTTAGATATTTGATGTTTGAGGATTAGACTTCATGGGACCATTTATACCATCTTTCTAAAATTTATATATAATGTTAGCAATAGATTATATATCCAAATGGATAGATGCTATTGCTTTACCTCGATGTGATGCTTTCTGAGAGTAATCATAACTGATGGGGGAAGCCATTTCAAAAATATAATGATGGAGAAATTATTAAAGAAATATCATATTAACCATCAAATTGCAACTGCTTATCATCCTCAAATAAGTGGTTTGGCTAAATTATCTAATCATGAAATTAAAAGAATATTGGAAAAATATGTGAATCCAACAAAAATGGATTAGTCAGTTAAACTTGACTATGCTTTGTGGGCTTATAGGACTATACACAAAACTTCTATGGGAATGTTCCCATATAGGCTAATATTTGAGAAAGCATGTCATTTACCAGTTGAGGTTGAGCATAAAGCATATTAAGCTATTAAACAATTTAATTACAGTTTAAATGATGTTCATGAGAAAAGACTATTGCAATTAATGGAGCTTGAAGAGATAAGGAATGAATCATATGAAAGTGCTAAGATTTACAAAGAAAAGATGAAGATGTGGCATGATCAGAGGATTCTTACTAAAAAGTTTAAGCCAGGATAGCAAGTTTTGCTTTATAATGCAAGGTTAAGATTAGCAAGTTTTGCTTTATAATGCAAGGTCAAGATTATTTCAAGGCAAACTTAAATCCAGGTGGTTGTGCCCGTTTGTTGTGATGAAAGTTTATCCCTATGGAATTGTGGATATCAAAGATCCTAAAGCTGATAAAATATTTAAAGTAAATGTTCACAGGCTAAAACACTACTTTTTAGGTGACTAACTTAAACTAAATGATCTTATGTTGTTGGGCCAGAATAAGCATTGGTTACGTCGAGCTGACGACATAAAATCAAGCGCTCTGTGGGAGGCAACCCATTGTTATTTATGTGTTTGTTTTAAATGTCATCTTGTTGTGTTTGATTTATAAAATTTTGGTAGTATTTTGATTATATTAGTGATTATTCTAAGAAATTAAATGATGACTTAGACATGTTAGAACGAGTATTTGGATGTTAAGTTGACCTATGCTAAATTGAGCACTAGCGCTTAAGTGCCAACAATCGGTGCTTAAGCACGTAAATTAAAAAAATGCCTAGGAGTTATAGGGGTTTAGAGCCTATAAATAGAAGGGTTATGTGAAGATTTATACCAGAATTCAATTCTAACATTAAATTATAAGTGAGAAGAGAGAATCTTGGTATCTAAGTGAATGAATATAAGTGTTCGTTTGTGTGAAATTTTGTGTTTTTTAAGCATTGAATTAAATTAGTTAAGATTGGTGAATCTAGAGAAAACTGAGAGTTGAAAGGGAAGAAAATAGTTATTAAAGAGTTATGAGACCTTAACTTAGGCTAGAAGTGCACTTTACTTAAAACCAAAAAAAAAAAAAAATTTGTGCACTGGTACCTAAGTGCCAAGACCCTACACATAAGCACTGCCTAAACCGAGAGATAGATACCTAAGCGCCGAACCATTCGCACTTAAGTGTCGGTTTACGTAAACCAATTCGCTAACGGTTTACAGTGACAAATTGGTCCAAAAATCTCAATTTTTGCACCTCAACTTCGTCTCCTACCTCTAAATTTTGCGGTTTTGAGTTTAGGGCGGAGCACACCCTATTTTGATGATTTCTTGGTGATTTGAAGAAAGCATTGCCAGATTTGATATCCTTGACGTAAGAGCTTCACTTCTATGTAAAAAATTTTTATTTCAACCTATATTTTGAGCACATTATAGATCTACCCAAAAATCACTATTCTTGGTAAAAATTTAAGAAAAATCTATGGAAAATATGTAGATTTGGTAGTTTAAGCTTTCAAGAGTTAAGTTTAATGATTTAGAGTTGAATTAGAAAATTATTGTGAATTTTATGTGTTTTTTAGAAATGGCACCAAGGATGAAGAGGAGCAAGAGAAAAACTCAATTTGTTTCAAGAAAGTTAGTTAGTGCTAGAGATCAGGATCGATACAATGATTCATTATAATTGAGAAAGTTTATTCCTGAGCATTGTTTCAAGAGTCCGGGAAGAGTTATAGAGGATTTGATTATTTGCTGCCAGTGGGAGCAGTTTTGTTGTTTTTCTATTGTGGCAGTTATTTCTGTTGTCCGGGAGTTCTATGCAAATCTCCCCAAGGCTGAAGAAGGTTTTATGGTTAGAGGAAAGACAGTGCCTTTCTATCATCTGTGGTAATAAATTAGTTTTATCAATTGGCCCCGAGTACATTATGTTTTTATTTGAACTATAGTCTAGATGAGGAGGAGCTAGATTAAATTATTTCATCATTGATTGGAAAAAGAGGATTATGGAAAATCACCAATGAAAGGAGAGTAAACTTCCCCACTTTGAAGTTAGATTCCATTGTAAAGGCATGGCACTACTTTATTTCTGCTCGTCTGTTGCCTACCAACCATCTTAGTGAAGTGACCCGTGATCGAGCAACTTTGAACTATTGTATTCCGCAGTTCAAGCCCATCAACATTGGAGCTTTAATTCATAATGTTATTACTAGTTCTGTCGTCACTACTACCACTACAGATTTGGGATTCGCGACCTTGATATTTTCATAATCTGAGCACATTTGATTTCATGGATGAAAATGTAATTCATGGGGTTGAGTGCAAATAACTAGGGAAATAAATTTTAAAGTGTGTATAATTAGAGGGCTTTAGAGTGACAGTCTAAAGTCCTCAATTTGATTTATAGTTTTAGGCTCTAATATGAGATGTTAGTCCCTAGGTGGATGGAGAAGAGGGAACTCTAGAGTGAGAGCTTGTATCTTACCTACCTAACCGGTCTTCAAGACTATTAAACTATAGATTAACCAATGTTCTTTATAGCATCTCTAGTAAGGGTAAAGAATATGATTGCTCCTATTTGGCGCAACATAATTAGAATACTTCCACAACAGAATTTCTACACACGTTACTGATTTATGATAAGAAAAAAGATATTTTATTTATATTGCCTTCATCTTGCAAGTATTTAGTTAAGTTAATTAGTTACTTATTTTATTTTCAATTATCAACAATTTACAAAAATTATCAAATTTTAATTCCTATTTTAGTATCTAGAGTTTAAGCAAGCATAATATGCTAAGTAGAATTTTTTTTATTTTTTTTTTTTGTAAAGTTGCATTTTGTATTTTATCCTCGTGGGTTTGATATTCGACGCTTAATCAAAAAGTTCTATATTACTTGAAAATAATATGTGTACTTGCGTATTATCTCATAATTAAATATTATGACTTTATTCTTATTTGCTTCATAGTGAAAAATATATCTAGTTTTTGCTTGGGATCAAGTTTTGGCTTTGTTGCAAAGTAAGAATCATTATTATGGAAATTAATCATATAATCACATATATTGCATTTAACATCTATATAGAACATCGGGATCACCCTTCCAGGTCATTATATTTCTCAACAGATTTTAACCTCACAAGTGGTCAGTTTGTAAAGTAAATGAAGATTCGATGGAAATATCATCGCAATTTTTAAGAGTAAAAAGAAATCTTTAAATCATTCTCATCCCACAAGGATAAGTCTCATATGAAAAAGAAAAAAGGAAACCACTCAAAATTCATATAAATTAAAGAAAAACAAAACATTTGCATTGAAATACAAGTCTTACAATAAAAACATAAATACAAAGTACTTTATGTCTTCTCCCGAAGCAAGCTTCTAGAGTTTCCTCTAAGCGATCTCCAACTTTTTCACACTAAAACACACTCACAGTTACAAACACTAAATATGAAAAACCTAACTCACTATTGCAGCCTAATTAAAGTTTTGAGGCTCCAAAAGAACCCTAAATTCAGTCAAATTCCTCTCATTAAATAGAAAAAAAATATAATTAAGGGTTGTTTCAAACACCCATCCAAAATTTGGCCGCACTATAACACTTTTCTCATCCATCTATTGAGTTATGACGTTAATGGGTGGCGTTATAGCGCCACACAAAAATCATCATTTTTGCTCCATTTTTTCCTCATTTTCTCTAAATTCAATTCCATGTACCTGAAACCAAAAACATGCAAAATACATTTCTTTAAAGTGCAATAACATTAAAATTGTATATAGTAAGCTTATAAAATAGGCACTAAAAACATGTTTCTTTGAGTTGGATCAAAGAGTTAAAGCGGGGATCCACAGGCTTGGGTTGGTATTTGATAAAGCGAACCATCAATGCGTTAAGAAGAGCAAGCCGAGTGATTGGTCCAGTCATTCACATTCTTTTTTCAATTACATCAACATATCATTCATCCATTAATTTGTAGGTCGCACCAAATGCAAAATTAAATTCGGCACCATTGATCCTAAGGTTGTGGAAAAGTTATATCATATGTTTGGTGGAATGGTGGCAATAGGTGATCATGCATTAGCCCCAAGCGAGAGAGTGTTTGTTGGCATAGCTTTGCATGTAGATGTCAAGCAAACTATTAACTTCAATGAATGCCCCAACCCTAACCTAAATGAAATTGAATCTACTAATTGATCGAAGCGTCCGAAGGATGAGAAAAAGAAAAAATAGGGTGTAGTTTTTGTTAGAAACCAAATTTTATAGTTAGTTTCTTCATGCACCAATGACCCTAGCACATCACAAACAACTTCTATTCAATAATTCATGCGAACTCTGGAAGCAACTCCATAAATTTATGATAACATGTTGTTTTACTTGTTTTCCATGAGGTTTCTTGAAGACCCGACCTAGAATGAGCTCTTTATGTCAATGACCTTTAACTGTATGGTCAATTACTAATCTTATTTTCATGAAAATCGGGATTAATGAATTTTATTTTATTTGTTGGAGACTTTATATTCGATTTTTATGGTGAAATTATATGTGCTACTTTTAATATGCTTGTGGTTTATTTCTTAGATATTTTCTCTTAGATTCTTATGGGGACATAAGTACTAGCACTACAACACTTCACTGCTTTTTGAACTTCTATTATCATTATTTTTAGTTTAATGCATTTTCTAGATAATTCAGTGTTATTTATATTTGGTAGCTGCATAAATAATTAATAACATCGATAAAGAAAAACACAGAAGAACTACAACTATGTTATGCTTAATGTATGAGTATTACAAATTATATATTGTACACTCTCCTTGCATGACATCCACATGCATATGAGATAAGTGGGATGGAGAAATTCTTATGAGTCACTCGAAAAAATTTAACATAATGTTTCTTATGACATAGGTTGTATTCATTGATCTTTTAGAAGAACTGCACAGGAGTTATGGACTTCATGGCTTTTTCAAGATGTCTTCCACAAAGGTGCCGGTCATAACCCTCTACATTTAATCAAAGAATTAATCTATGAGAGGAGTCATGGAGCGAGTCCAACATTCATTAGAAACAATCAGTAGATACTTTTCAATTGGGTTGAATGTTCTTATCAGTTTATCATAAAAAATTATCAACCAGAAGACCCCGCATTGCAAAGGACCCTCATAGAGATTTCACAGCACCAATGTTAAATTTCATATTTTAAGTTAAATGCAAGTGTTCATTGTTTCTTGAATTTACTTGAGCACATTAATTCAAAAACATTTGATAATTGTTTTAAGATTGTATTGGACGATTTATGAAACACTTGTGAATGCGCGCATGTCAAATAGTCAAAATATCACATACATCGGGTGATGTGATTCGCCCACACAAAATGTAATGGCTATATATGACATTAACATGTGCTTCACTTTTGTTATGCCCAGATTGAAGGCAGTGCGCACGACAATCACATATTCAAATTGGTCACCCTCAGGTTTAATCGAATAAAAATAAAAGAAATTGTGAGTTTAATGTAATATTAATGATTATATATATATATATATATATATCAAAGAAATATTATTTGGTTAATGTTGAATATCCTTGATAAAGAATATTTTTTGAACCATTTCCTGATACCAAATATCATATTTCTAATTTTGAAGGAGCTAGCAATGTTGCTTAAGATAGGAAGGAGTTGTTTAACAAGAGACACTAATTCTTATATGGTGTTAATGAAATAACATTTGGAGTTTTGAAGAAAAATTGGATTATTTTGTGAGATATGCCTACTTGTCTACTCAGCAAACAAGTACAAATTGAAGTCACTACATTGGCTCTTTACAACTACATTCGATAGCATTCTTCACATAGTGACATTGACTTCAATAGGGCAGATGAAGATCATTCACATGTCCTTGCTCAAACATATGAAGATAACCTAGGAAAATCAATATCATTTGGTCAAAACTGATTTGTCTAAGCCTTTTACCCAGGAAGGGGAAGTTGCAAGAGAGATAATAAAGTTGAGAAAGCACATTACAGATTCATATTTTGCGAGTGAAAGGATGTTGTATTTTTTTTTTATTTCTTTATTTGCGATGTATTGTGAAAACGCTTAATGTTTAATGTATGCAATGATATATATATTAAATCTCAATTTAGTTTAACTTTTACTTTCAGTTCTTTTTCATTTATTTTTTTCCCGCATAAATGGCCTATGATGCAACCGTGAGCATAATAATATTTTTGTGTTTATTTATTGCAAGTTTTATTTTTGGTTTGGAGGTCTATGATGAGATATTTGACCTTATGGGTTCTTCTACATGGCTTACATGTTGTTATGAGTTCTTGACACACTGAAATCGCTATCAATACAAACTAAGTATTCCTCCATTTTCAATCGTATGACAGTTGGAGTTCTTCTAAATGACCTTTGTGGTGATATACATCTATGACACAAACGAGCTTGATGTTACGCTATTTAAGGACAACCATGAACCATTTTTTAAGGTCTACTGTGTCCTTGTATTGACAGATTATTCTTTAGTTTATACTTTATGCTCTAAGACCTCACAATTTATAAAACCATAATTAAGTATTTCTATTATTAATGTTTACTAATGTTGCATCTAAGGGTCTGTGTCTTATGGTTTTAATATATCATAAAAGATGAATTCAAAGACTTTCTGTCTCCAGAGTATTGTACTGTTTCTGTGGACTCTGCTTACTTCTCGCAAGAGCATAACTATTGCAAACAATTTTGCAGGTGTCCAAGAAATAAATCAAAGAACTAACTTCTTCAGATATGTGTAGAACAATTTGATGATTGCACTGATGATAGTGATCTGGTGTTGATAGTTTCGTTAGAGGGATTGTCTTGTTTAATTGATCACATTTCTAAAACAATATTATGATTAATAGTTTTATTATAATTTTTATTGTTGTGTTACTATTTATTTTAATAGTTTTTATTATGTAACATTCAAACTGGATATATGTTTTTATATATGATATACACAATCATGATTGATTCTGTTAAAAACAATGTTATACTACGAGATCAGAAAATTCATTAGTAATAAATAGTTGCAGCATATATATTGCAAAACTTTACAAAATAAACAAACACGCAACTTTCACGCAGCAGCTTCTGCACAACAACTTTCTTGCCACGCAAGAACTTTTTAATAAGTTGCAACTACCCCAAACAAACCTTAAACCTTCTTCCCTTGCTAAAATCAAAATTCATCATAACTGTAAATAAAAACAACAAGATTATCATAAATAAAAAATAAAATAAAATAAAACAAAAGAACAACAAATTTAACGTAGGCTTAACATTCACGCAAATTGATTTACTTTGAAGAGGTCATTTACAAATTCGAAGATGATAGTATTCACAAGTCAGCACCACATGTATTATATCTGAGATTACACCCACCACAAAAATATTAGTACGACAAATGCTCAAAATAAATTACGATGCAACAGCATCAACGACCCCAAAGCTACAAGAGAAAATAGAAAATAAATCTATAGCTGAGGAAGACAAGGACGATTGGGAATTATTTCTATGTCTGCAACATATTCATTTGCATTTATTTCACTGTTGTATTAATTATTTGCTGACATGTATAATTTTATAAATTATGATTTCATTTAATATCATATTTTCTATTTCTTCAATGTTATTATGATATTTTATGGACATAAGTATCAATTGTTTAATTTTGCTATTGTAGTATGTAAAATTGTTATGTGTACAGTCCTTATTTATTTATTTATTTACTTATTTATTGTTACAGACTTTCGGTATCTTTACATCTGATTTTTCAATAGCTAATTAATTACTGGCTGATTACCGCTATTTTTGCGTCTAATTTTTAATCGATTCTCAACCAGTAAATTTGCCAACAGAAAAATTGATCGGTAAAATTTACTGACTAAAAAATCAGCCAAAAACTCTTTCCCGCTGAATAAAACAATCAGTGATATTTTACCGACAATGTTTTTTACCGGATGACCAAATTTAGCCAGAAATCTAATCTGCGTTACCAGATAAAAAATCAATGATTACTTACTGATTTTTCAGCAAGATATTAATTGAATTTTCTATAATGAAAAAGCTCAAAATCAAGTCACTTTTCAGTTTTATTTATAAATTTATTTTAAATTTTATATGAAAAACAAGAATAAGGAAATTCTACAAAGGATTGCTAAAATGTAAAATCATAATAACCGTAAACAAAAGCAACGAGGTTATCAGAAATAATAATAAATAAATAAATAAATAACAAAAGAACAAATTTAACCAAGGCTTAACTTTCAGGCAAATTGATTTACTTTGATGCGTTCATTTACAAATTCGAAGATGATAGTATTCAAGGTAAAAGAAAATATTACATTTGGATTCCAGACGCTGTTTCCATTCGGAGTCCAATGGTAGGGAGCCACGTTTCAAGTAGGCCCCATTGCAATCACTATTGGACTCCAAATGTATGTAATATTTTTCCCACAAATAAACCCTACATATATTATAATCTGATATCCCCACAAGAATTTTAGTACCATTAATGCTGCAACATAAATTANGAAGATTTTTCGAACCATTTCCCGATACCAAATATCATATTTCTAATTTTGAAGGAGCTAGCAATGTTGCTTAAGATAGGAAAGTGTTGTTTAACAAGAGACACTAATTCTTATGTGCTGTTAATGAAAGAACATTTGGAGTTTTGAAGAAAAATTGGATTATTTTGTGAGATATGCCTACATATCTGCTCAGCAAACAAGTACAAATTGAAGTCACTACAATGGTTCTTCACAACTACATTTGATAGCATTCTTCACGTAGTGACATTGACTTTAATAGGGCAGATGAAAATCATTCACATGTCCTTGCTGAAACATATGAAGATCGCCTAGGGAAATCAATATCATTTGGTCAAAATTGATTAGTCTAAGCCTTTTTACCCACGATGGGGAAGTTGCAAGAGAGATAATAGAGTTGAGAAAGCAAATTATAGATTCATACTTTGCGAGTGAAAGGATGTTGTGTTTTTTTATTTCTTTATTTGTAATGTATTGTGAAAACACTTAATGTTTAATGTATGCAATGGTATATATATTAAATCTCAATTTAGTTCAACTTTTACTTTCAGTTCTTTTTCATTTATTTTTTCTTGCATAAATGGCCTATGATGCAACCGTGAGCATAATAATATTTTTTGTGTTTATTTATTGCAAGTTTTATTTTTGGTTTGGAGGTCTATGATGAGATATTTGACCTTATGGGTTCTTCTAAATGGCTTACATATTGTTATGAGTTCTTGACACGACTGAAATCGCTATCGATACAAACTAAGTTTTCCTCCATTTTCAATCGTATGACAGTTGGAGTTCTTCTAAATGACCTTTGTGGTGATATACATCTATGAGACAAACGAGCTCAATATTACACTATTTAAAGGCAACCATGAACCCTTTTTTTTTAAGGTCTACTGTGTCCTTGTATTGCAGATTATTCTTTAGTTCATACTTTATTCTCTAAGACCTCACAACTTATAAAACCATAATTAAGTATTCTATTATTAATCTTTACTAATGTTGCATCTAAGGGTCTGAGTCTTATGGTTTTAATATATCATAAAAGATGAATTCGAAGACTTTCTATGTCTCCACAGTATTGTACTGTTTTTGTGGACTCTGCTTACTTCGCGCAAGAGCATAACTATTGCAAACAATTTTGCAAGTGTCCAAGAAATAAATCAAAGAACTAACTTCATATATGTGCAGACAATTTGATGATTGCACTGATGATAGTGATTTGGGGTTGATTGTTTCGTTAGAGGGATTGCCTCGTTTAATTGATCACATTTTTAAACAATATTATGATTAATAGTTTTATTTTAATTTTGATTGTTGTGTTACTATTTATTTTAATAGTTTTTTATTATGTAACATTCAAACTGGATATATGTTTTTATATATGATATACACAATCATGATTGATTCTGTTATAAACACTGTTATACTACGAGATCAGAAAAGTCATTTATTCATAAATAGTTGCAGCATATCTGTTGCAAAACCTTACAAAATAAAGAAACACAACTTCCACGCAGCAGCTTCTGCACAACAACTTTCTTGTCACTCAAGGACTTTTCTTGCCACTCAAGGACTTATTAATAAGTTGCAACTACCCCAAACAAACCTTAAACCTTATTCCCTTGCTAAAATCTAAATTCATCATAACTGTAAATAAAAACAACAAGATTATCATAAATAAAAAATAAAATAAAATAAAACAAAAGAACAACAAATTTAACGTAGGCTTAACATTCACGCAAATTGATTTACTTTGAAGAGGTCATTTACAAATTCGAAGATGATAGTATTCACAAGTCAGCACCACATGTATTATACCACCACAAAAATGTTAGTACTTCAAATGCTAAGAAAAAATTACAATGCAACAGCATCAACGACCCCAAAGCTACAAGAGAAAATGGAAAATAAATCTATATTTGAGGAAGACAAGGACGATTGGGAATTATTTCCATGTCTGCAACATATTCATTTGCATTTATTTCACTATTGTATTAATTATTTGCTGACATGTATAATTTTATAAATTATGATTTCATTTAATATCATTTTTTTCTATTAATTCAATGTTATTATGATATTTTATGGACATAAGTATCAATTATTTAATTTTGCTATTGCAGTATGTAAAATTTTTATGTTTACAGTCATTTATTTATTTACTTATTTATTGTTACAGACTTTCGGTATCTTTACGTCTGATTTTTCAATAGCTAATTAATTACTGGCTGATTACCATTATTTTTGCGTCTAATTTTTAATCGATTCTCAAACAGTAAATTTGCCAACAGAAAAATTGATCGGTAAAATTTACCGACTAAAAAATCAGCCAAAAACTCTTTCCCGCTGAAAAAAACAATCAGTGATATTTTACCGACCATGTTTTTTACCGGATGACCAAATTTAGCCAGAAATCAACCAATAATCTGCGTTACCAGATAAAAAATCAATGATTACATACTGATTTTTCAGCCGGTCATTACTGAATTTTCTATAATGAAAAAGCTCAAAATCAAGTCACTTTTCAGTTTTATTTATAAATTTATTTTAAATTTTATATGAAAAACAAGAATAAGGAAATTCTACAAAGGATTGCTAAAATGTAAAATCATAATAACCGTAAACAAAAGCAACGAGTTTATCAGAAATAATGATAAATAAATAACAAAAGAACAACAAATTTAACCAAGGCTTAACTTTCAGGCAAATTGATTTATTTTGGTGCGTTCATTTACAAATTCGAAGATGATAGTATTCAAAGTAAAAGAAAATATTACATTCGGATTCTAGACGCTATTTCCGTTCGGAGTCCAATGGTAGTGAGCCATGTTTCAAGTAGGCCCCACTGTGATATATTGGCCGTAGAGCCCGTTTGACATGTGGCGCCCCACTGTTTCACTCCAAATGTATGTAATATTTTTCCCACAAGTAAACCCTACATATATTATAATCTGATATCCCCACAAGAATTTTAGTACCATTAATGCTGCAACATAAATTATATCAATGCGACAACATCAACGCCCCAAAAGCTACGAGAGTATGAAAAATAAATCTAATAAAAGAATTCTGTGGATGGGGCACCTTCTACAGTAGAGAAAAATCATCTAAACTGTTAATCATAAGCGATCAATAGGGGTGAAAGGCACAGCCNTTGTTTCCGTTCGGAGTCTAATGGTAGTTAGTCATGTTTCAAGTAGGGCCCATTGCAATATATTGGCCGTAAAACCCATTTGACATGTGGCGCCCCACTGTTGCACTCCCACTGTTGCACTCCAAATATATGTAATATTTTTCCCGCAAGTAAACCCTACATATATTATAATCTGATATCCCCACAAGAATTTTAGTACCATTAATGCTGCAACATAAATTTTATCAATGCAATAACATCAACGCCCCAAAAGCTACGAGAGTATGAAAAATAAATCTAATAAAAAAATTCTGTGGATGGGACACCTTCTACAGTAGAGAAAAATCATCTAAACTGTTAATCATAAGCGATCAATAGGGGTGAAAGGCACAGCCTTACTTCTAGAAACCCAGTATCCAACAAAGACTGAAAGGCAGAAGGCCATCACTGACAGAAGCAAAGAAAAGGCAGTAGCAGCATCCCACGAGCTTTTTGATGAAGCCATGTAAGAAGAGGAAGAAGGCGCTGTTAAGTCCAATGGCAACCAATCACAGCTAGCAGAATAGTGTTGAGACTTGATCCATGGTTTCCCTCCAGTTGGATACCAGAAAGCACCAGCCACCCTGCTCGTCTCTCCAATAATAAACTGCACATCCTGAAAATTTTTAATCACAGAAGCTTGGTATTACTATACTGAAATAGCTATATCTATATTGGAGAAAAAACCTGAGTTGGAAAAGTAAATACAGTACATATCTCCTAAATATAAAGAATGAAGTCGGGAAAAACAATTTTAGAGCTGTATTAGCTTAGAGCTTTATTATTAAGGTTGAAGATGGTTGAATAATTGTAATTAATGAATAAAATTGATGAAATTACTAAGACAGTTTTCCACCACCAATAATAGCATGGAAGTGTGACAGCAAAATTAGATTTTGATAAATTACCTAATGAATGTATTTTTAGGATTTTTTTTTTAAATGTGTTTTTAATAATTCGGATGGAATACAGAAAAAATGCCATTTATATACATACCAGCTAAGCATGTGTCGGTGTTAGTCACATAGTAAATCTAACACAATATACCATATTGAACCAATTTATTTGAAAAATGGGTTAACCTGTTGAGAACGGTCCATTGTCCTTAGAGGTCTTGTAAATTCGAAATAATATGTGCCCTTCACGCCATCTTTGGAATAAGGGCTATCATCTTCAACCAGCCCTGAAATATTTTTTATTCAAACATTGAACCATAAAAAAAAAAAATAATCAGGAGATGCAGAGACTCAACAAATTGCAGTTTTCAAACAGGAAACCAGGGGAAATAGACGTGCACGCATAACACCAAGGAAATTCAGCTTGGGATGATTCATGAAGCAGGTTGATGCATGTTAAAACTACAATGGGAGATAAAATTCAAAGGGGAAAGCAAATGACGCTCTCAAAGATCACTCCAAGGAAGAGGGTGAGGAAAGCTAATAAAAAAACTAACAATAAGGATTGCAAGTTAAAAAGCGTCTTTTATTGTGACAAATCATTTAAAAAGTTATTTTTATCCTACTTAGGAATTCACCATGTTATCCAGCTTGATATTTCTCACTGAATCAAGAAAAGGTATTTTTCAAAATATCCCAAAGATACTGACTACAAGCTGACATGAGTTCTTGAATTCTTTATGAGAACATAACCGCAAGCAATATCTAATATAAAATACTTCAAACGCTGGTAGGTTCTGCATGTATATATGCCCTAAATATGNAACTCTATCCTGGTCTTTCATGCGTGGCTAAGTGTTTCGTTTGCTTGTGATTTTTATAACTCGTTTTTTCTCACTTTTGTGCTGAGTTTTCTCGCCTTGTTTAATTTTCTTGTAAGTTTATTTAAATCTCCTACAAATCATACTATGCTCGCAACATTAATAACGCAACAGTAGCAGATGCTCAGGTATGCTTTTACAGTTTATCTGCAGAATTTTACTTTACTGCATGTTACATTTCAAGTACACTTTTATTTACCTGCAATTTGATTATTTTGCATGCAAAACGGGTACTGAAACCAAAACTGAAACAAAACAAAANAATAAGAACTGTTTCCTGAGACATTTTTGTGATAAAGGTGCATACATAGTGAGCACATAAACTTAAAATAGTTGTCAAAAAACACATCATTAGCATTGATGGTTCATATTTATTAAGCCCTTTACATCCATTTAAGTTAACTCAATTTTATTCAAGCCTTTTCGATGTGCGATAAGCAATGTATCCTTTCATAAGCACTTCTTTCTTTCTAATAGTTACAGTCATTTTAGTTCCCAACTTCATGGTACACCTTAGGGTCCCCATGGAATAAGCCAAAATAGGCAAAGCTATTTCATACTAGAGTGCAGATAAATATGCAGAAATACAAATAAAAAATTTCACATACTCATTACTAAAGTTTATTTGCATTTTGAAAATAAAATACAAAGCCTGCCTTTCAATCATTCGCAATTTTCTGGGAGGTATATTTTAGATTTAGCTAACAATACTTTTAATACAATATTTTCAGTAACTGCAACTTTCATAATATCAAATATAATAATTTCTCAATGTAACATCCAAATTGTAAAAAGCATCTACAAATACTTCTCTTTTTAAACATCTTAGTGTCTCGGATTTATACAGCATAAGCGATAAAATGCAAAGCTAGATGATAGAGTCTTAAATCTATGGGCTGTTGTATAGCTAAATGCCAAAATAAACAGGCTAACAAGTAGTGTAACATTGTAACAGACGACCAAATAGAAATGGTTCTAATCATTTTCATAAATCCCTAAGGATGACGATAGAAATCACAGTTACGAAAGCAAAACTGTTGAAATTAAATTTATAGGTGCTACAAACAATAGAGGAGGGGAAGGCATAATAAAATATCGCTCCCTCAAATTTAGGCGGGCTTAAAGTAGCCCTAACTTAAAGCATTTTAAGTATAAAGATTTGACTGAAAAATGTAATAATTTGAGAATCAAATGATAAATTATCATTTCCTCCTTCCTCAATTTTAGATGGAGAAATTAGACCATGAAAAATTTGTTCTTTTTTAGTCAAAAAGGGCATGGCTGACCTAGGTAAGCCAATAAGGATCCAATCGAGACAGAGGAGGAATTGTATTCAAGATGTCTTTAGGATCCTAGCCTAGCTAAGCAAGAGGAAAAAGCCCTAGCAAAAGTAAAATTCTCTTTTTATTGGCTAGTTGAAGTTAAGGTAGGTCTCCATCCCAAAAGTTCAAATAGATCAACCAAATTGTAACAGAAAGGCTAACTAAAGGTCACACATTTAAGATGTTGGATTATTAAAAAAAAACAATTATAAGAAAAACAATGTTGCTATTCTAAAAATGGTACATAGCTTTAAATCTTAACAAGATCAATAGAAGTGCAATAGGAGGTTGAAATCTCTTAGTATAGTATAGAAGAAATGAAAGATCATCAGATTGATGAATGAAACCATGAAAAGATTACAAGGTCGCTGCTAAAATAGTAATCTAGTAGTAGAATGTTTTTGTGCTATAATGAGTGTTGATTCAACATGACCAATGATGCCGGACAAAAAAATTGAGGATTCATAAATTACAAGTTACTATTAAATCAGACAACTTTCTACAAGCAAAATTCGAAGACAGTCAAAGATTTGCTCAAGAATACCTAAGAATTTAAAGAAAAATCTGAAATAAATAAAATCACGCAAATTAAATTAATTTTCACAAATCAAACTTATGGAGTGCACTTTTTATAAATATTAAATGAACTAAAAAAGTCAATAGAAGATAATGAGATGAAATAGAATAAGAAATGGGATTGAGAAAAATTCGAGTTTCACATTGGCAAAATGAGATGAATTGACCCAAAATTAGCCGTCACACTTGTACTATACTCAAAAGAAGCACATATTCAATTTGCACATATAAGCTAAAAGCTGGAAAGAATTTTTGTTAAAATCATAAGTTTAGAATTAAATGCTTGAAATCATTATATGTAGACTTCTCACAGCCTAGATTAGTGGATAAGGTTGGCACAGGATCAATCTAAATTTAAGTGGAAGTAATTCTAATAAAAAAAAATTCCAAATAAACCAATTCAACTTCCAAAAAAAAAACGTAATCTTTATGACAAACCAACATAATTCCACACAAACATAAACTTAGCGTGCACCATAATTAATTCCTACCAAGCTTTCAATAAAAATAAAGATTTCAATGAACTGAACAATTCACGCAATCAACTAAACTATGTTCGCCATCAAAGTTGTACTTAACCTAAATGTTCTTCCAAACTCTCCCACTATGAAAATGTTTAAATTAGCGTCTGATGTTTATATCGGGTTGTTCCGACTCAAATATTAGCGTCGGTTTTGGGTCAAAAACTGGGATTCGATATTTACGTTGGATTTTGTGTCTGATTTGTGGCAAAACATTTGACGCAAATGCTAAACTCAAAACGTCGAACTGAGAAGTTGGATTGCGACAAAATTTGCATCAAACTTACTTCGAAGAAGTCGATACAAACTTGTACTAAATTGCGTTGAATTATGTTCGATGCAAATTCCGTCACAAACTCTGCGGTTAGATAATTGTATCAAAATAATCTGACACAAATCTGACGCTAATGCCTAATATGCATTTCTCACTCCTCAAGCCTCATTTCTTCTCCCCCAATCCTGAAACCCTCGTTTACAACTTCCCCTCTCCGGGTTTCGGCCACCTCCGATGAAACCCTCGCTTACGACCTCCCCCTTACCCTGTTTCGCCCATATCCGACGAAACCCTTGCTTATTTCCTCCCCCACCTGGTTTCTCTCAAAACCCTTGCTACGTGAACCAACCTTCACGATGCAGTCGTCGTTGGAGCTAGATGGGAAGACAGACGGGCTCATGGCTTACAGAAACCACCAAAACCCTCATATTTGTCTCCCACCAAAAACCATTGAGGAAGGTGTCTTTTTCAATGATGATATTTTTTATCTGATAATGAATGATCAAATCATTAAAAGTGGTGAACTTTTTACATATGTCGAGTCAATTGTTCAAAGCGACGGTGATATAGATGAAAATGTTATTAGTGGAACTCAAGTTGGATGGAAATATTTGGGATTTGTAAATTTTCACTTCTCTTCCTTTTGATATACTTGAGCTTTACATATCAAGACAATCGTTATTACTGAATGTTAAGCATTAAGGCATTTAGATGGCAGATTAACTCCACCATGCTTAGTCATTCTAAATTTTGAAGGAGTCTGAACTTTTGAGTTCAAAAGTTGTCCTCAAACTTCTTTTAGGAAATACGCTTTCTGAAGGCCGGTGTGCAAACAATTCTTAAAAATGGATGAAATTCAACTAAGTTCATGTGTTGTTGTACTTATATGTATCGTTGAAAAAAAAAAACTTACACATCATTAGAAGTTTGAATTAAAGCCTCTAATATGAAGTTTGGGAAGACATGCATACAAACAATTTTTTATTTTAATTTATCTTTCTTTTAATACCACAATAACCTAGTCAAATATGTTTTCTTTATTGATAATGAATTAGTGCATTGTTTGAAAAAAATGTCCGCTGTGTTTAGTTAAGCAAATGTAGGTGGTGAGCTACTGTTAGCTAATACACTTAATTAGATGCAGTGAATAACGTTGGAAGGCTGCAAATAGTTATTGTTCAAGCTATATTTTTATGTTCTACACCAAGTAGTCTAAGAGGTATCTATGGATGTTTGCTTCAGTATTGAAGGCAGAGGTCCAAATGACATTGTTGAATCTGAACAAAAATTTGTTTGTCTGAATTCAAATTTTTTGTGGATTTCATATATGGGTGAGAGAAAATGGAAAAGATGAAAGAAGGAAAGTTTTTATGTATTTTTAATTTATGAAATACTTGAAATTATATTAAGGGTGTAGATGTATATTTTTGATAATTTAGATTAGTCTTTGTTACATCATGTTATTTTTTATTGTTGTTATTCGTTTGTGATATAATTTTACTTCTTATTGTGATCGTTGGTATTATTTTTATTTGTGTACAGGTTGTAAGAATCAAAAAGTTCTTTTAATATTTTTTTTTTCAGTTATATGTTTGTGCCGAATTAACGTTGGCTTTTTCGACAATAAATCGACTCAAATTTGCGTCTGACAATTTCTTACGCAAAATCCGAAGGTAATCTTTATGGCGTAATTCAAGGATGATAAGTTACCAATAATTTTTTAAACGAAAATTGAACTATCGACCCCTGTTTTACAATCTGTGTACATTCCGAGGCAAATTGAACAAATCCATCGAATTTTCATTGCATTTGCCTGACGCAAAATTACTTCATTCTTGTAGTGTCCTTTTCTGGCATCAACTTCTTAGAATACCTTGTCGGTTTCCAAGAGCTTCCTATTCTTGTGTTGAGTGTAGAACCTCTTTCTGTACATTGCCTATAGCTCATAGATAACAACTTCAAAAATATTCCGAGTCGCCTCTAATAGTAACTATTTATTTGCCTCCCAGGAACTTGATAGCTACATGATAAGTCGAGACCATCAATTCCCGGCAAGAATGGCATTGTATGTTGCTAGAGAATCAAACATGACAAAGTCAGGTCACAGTTGTGAAATGCTCACCTCCTTCTCCCCAAGTGGTTGGCAATGCTATAGCTCTAAAAGTTTCCTTTCAGACACCAAATAAACTAAATAATGGACTTGATGTGGGAACAAGGTGTGAAGTCCCCAAACTCATATTATTTTTATATATATATATATAATATTTGTTTGGGGACTTCACACCTTGTTCCCACATCAAGCCCAATATTTAGACATAATATTTACTGAAATTCCAATGACTAAAAAAATGCTATCAATTTGTTAATTTGCGATCAATGTCATGACCACAACAGCATCATCATATGTGTTTGCTTTCGCAGAGATCAACATTCATGAAGATAATGAGCGGCTAGCTAGCTACCGATGGTTAAGAAAATCTGGTCAAGTTCACCTCATTTAGCTTAGTATTTTGAAGCTTGATTGGTGGGTAACTTTTGGACCGTCTCATCCAAAGATGGTTGGGACTACACCTACAATGCAGATAGCTTATGTTGGAAAAGGTTTGTGTCTTATGTCATTGACAAGTACCTTTTTTGTCTACCATTGCCAGGTATAAGGCCCCAAATGCAAAAAATCGACAACCATAAAAAAAAATTGTCAAACAACTATAACATAAATCTTTTAAATTACTGTGTCAAATCTAGNTGAGGGTTGTGTTAGATAATCGACAACCATAAAAAAAAATTGTCAAACAACTATAACATAAATCTTTTAAATTACTGTGTCAAATCTAGNGTGTAGATGTATACGTTTGATAATTTAGATTAGGCTTTGTTACATCATGTTATATTTCATTGTTGGTATTCGTTTGTGATATAATTTTACTTCTTATTGTGATTGTTGGTATTATTTTTATTTGTGNTTGTAGATGTATGCTTTTGATAATTTAGATTAGGCTTTGTTACATCATGTTATTTTTCATTGTTGGTATTCGTTTGTGATATAATTTTACTTCTTATTGTGATTGTTGGTATTATTTTTATTTGTGTACAGGTTGTAAGAATAAAAAAGTTCTTTTAAATTTTTTTTTTTCAGTTATATGTTTGTGCCGAATTAACGTTGACTTCTCCGACATAAATCGACTCAAATTTGCGTCTGACAATTTCTTTTGCAAAATCCGACGGTAATTTTTATGGCATAATTCAGGGATGATAAGTTACCAATAATTTTTTAGACAAAAATTCCTGTTTTACAATCTGTGTACATTCTGAGGCAAATTGAACAAATCCACCGAATTTTTGTTGCATTTGCCTCAATTTNGATAAATTTTTTAGACGAAAATTCCTATTTTACAATCTGTGTACATTCTGAGGCAAATTGAACAAATCCACCGAATTTTTGTTGCATTTGCCTCAGTTTTGCATTGATTCTGTCAAACGCAAAATTACTTCATTCTTGTAGTGTCCTTTTCTAGCATCAACTTCTTAGAATACCTTGTCGGTTTCCAAGAGCTTCCTATTCTTGTGTTGAGTGTAAAACCTCTTTCTGTACATTGCCTATAGCTCATAGATACAACAAAAATATTTCGAGTCGCCTCTAATAGTAACAATTTATTTGCCTCCCAGGAACTCGATAGCTACATGATAAGTCGAAACCATCACTTCCCGGCAAGAATGACATTGTATGTTGCTAGAGAATCAAACATGACAAAGTCGGTCACAGTTGNATTGACCATCCTAGCGGATTAGCAATGGAGCTCACCTCCCGTAAAACTTCAAATCACTTCCTGACTCATTTTTGTGAAGAACTCGCATGAGTGGTTCCAAGCACTCAACTTTTAGTTGCAAGGGCTCAAGACCAACATGTAGAGGGGCTCGGAAATGAGTTCCTATAGGATCAAACAGACTTACGTGAGACTCGATTACTCGTGAACGCCGCAATTCAAGCACTCGGTACACCACGCACGAATTTCACATATTTTTTGGCCCGACCGTCGGCGAACTCGTCCGGATGACCCCATATGGCAAAACGGACCACACCGACGCGTCCGGAACGTCAACTTTAATTAGGAAGAACACCCATATTGCTAAGGTTATACACGCACATAAATGACACGGAAATCGATGCATTTTTTTAGCGGACCCGAGCTGAACACAGGTTTAACTCGAGTTTGACTTGGGCTTGATATGGCCTAAGCCCGGGCTAATTACTTCATCCCACGGATTTTAAATTTCAAAATTCAAATTTCAAATATATCATTAATTACATCATAATCTGATATAATGAAGATTAATTCTTTTCCAATTAATCCTCCTCTGCGCAAGGAAGGTATTTAATTTCTCCGCCAATGTTGTCCCGTAACGGCTCTTTCTCCAGCAGGCCTATTTCTTTCTCGCTCACGAGAACCTCGGCTGGCTGCCTTTGATTCGAACGAAATCNACGACTTAAATCCTCACACACTCCCTTTTTAGGCCCCTGTACAGCCATGTTGTGCAGCATAAGTCCTAACTCGACTTAGGTTCCGAGGTTGTCATACAATACGACGTAAACCTCATATATCTGTGGGCTATTTGCATAATCAGGCATTAAGCAAGTTTACGTCCCAAATAATAAAACTGGTAGGATCAAACACTTAATTAACGTCGTCTCCAAAAATGTAGCCACACCGTAGGATATTCTGGGAAGTCATCGAGATTTACCTCGGATCAATAACATCCCCTACTTTTTCTTTTCTTTGGACTTTTGAAATAACTGTTCCTATTTGAGTCACTCTCACTTGCTTTTCCACGTCCTACCATGAAAACTTGAACTTTGAAATCTTGAAGACTAATACCTCTGATCATTATGGAGAGTTTTCTCAAGTGACCCCAGTCATTTGAGATATAATTAACTATAAGGGTTTGCCTTTATAGGGAATTTAAAACCCAAGTAAAATAAACCCTATTTAATCTTTGTATTAGATAGGGGAACTTGTCGGTCATACATAAAAATGCAGACCAAACAGATGTCACAAATCTTTTAGTTTGCAGGATTGGGTCTATCGCCGAGGTCTACACTTATCTTTCAGGAGAGTGTAGTATTCGCGGCATCGAGCACGATCATGCAAACTATTGGACGAAAGAGATCCATTTGGTCTCATTTTTCAAAAAAATTTAAAACATACTACTTTCAAAACCTAAACTATATACCTCTTATATTTAAATTAAATTTCAAAAATTATTTTCACTTACCATATTTTCAAATCTTCAAAAAGTTGACCGATCTTACCATATTTTCAAATCTTCAAAAAGTTGACCGACACACATATAAGCTAAAAGCTGGAAAGAATTTTTGTTAAAATCATAAGTTTAGAATTAAATGCTTGAAATCATTATATGTAGACTTCTCACAGCTTAGATTAGTGAATAAGGTTGGCACAGGATCAATCAAAATTTAAGTGGAAGTAATCATAACCAAAAAAAATTCCAAATAAACCAATTCAACTTCCAAAATAAAATGTAATCTTCATGACAAACCAACATAATTCTACACAAACATAAACTTAGCGTGCACCATAATTAATTCCTACCAAGCTTTCAATAAAAATAAAGATTTCACTTAACTGAACAATTCACGCAATCAACTAAACCATGTTTGCCATCAAAGTTGTACTTAACCTAAATGTTCTTCCAAACTCTCCCACTACGAAAATGTTGAAATTAGCGTTTGATGTTTATATCGGATTGTTCCGACTCAAATATTAGCGTCGATTTTGGGTCAAAAACAGGGATTCGATATTTGTGTTGGATTTTGTATCTGATTTGCGGCAAAACATTTGACGCAAATGCTAAACTCAAAACGTCGAACTGAGAAGTTGGATTGCGACAGAATTTGCATCAAACTTACTTCGAAGAAGTCGATACAAACATGTACTAAATTGCGTTGAATTATGTTCGATGCAAATTCCGTCACAAACTCTGCGATTAGATAATTGTATCAAAATAATCTGACACAAATCTGACGCTAATGCCTAATATGCATTTCTCACTCCTCAAGCCTCATTTCTTCTCCCCCAATCCTGAAACCCTCGTTTACAACTTCCCCTCTCCTGGTTTTGGCCACCTCCGATGAAACCCTCGCTTACGGCCTCCTACTTTCACTGTTTCGCCCATATCCGACGAAACCCTTGCTTATTTCCTCTCCCCACCAGGTTTCTCTCAAAACCCTTGCCTTCGTGAACCAACCTTCACGATACAGTCGTCGTTAGAGCTAGATGAGAAGACAGACGGGATCGTGGCTTACAGAAACCATCGAAACCCTCATATTTGTCTCCTACCAAAAACCATTGAGGAAGGTGTTTTTTTCAATGATGATATTTTTTATCTGATAATGAATGATCAAATCATTAAAGTAGTGAACGTTTTAGATATCTCGAGTCAATTGTTCAAAGTGACGGTGATATAGATGAAAATGTTATTAGTGGAACTCAAGTTGGATGGAAATATTTGCGATTTGTAAATTTTCACTTCTCTCCCTTTTGATATACTTGAGCTTTACATATCAAGACAATCGTTATTATTGAATGTTAAGCATTAAGGCATTTAGATGGCAGATTAACTCCACCATGCTTAGTCATTCTAAATTTTGAAGGAGTCTGAACTTTTGAGTTCAAACATTGTCCTCAAACTTCTTTTAGGAAAACATGCTTTCTGAAGGCATGTGTGCAAACAATTCTTAAAAATGGATGAACTTAAACTAAGTTCATGTGTTGTTGTACTTATATGTATCGTTGAAAAAAAAAACTTAGACATCATTAGAAGTTTGAATTAAAGCCTCTAATATGAAGTTTGGGAAGACATGCATACAAACAATTTTTTATTTTAATTTATCTTTCTTTTAATACCACAATAACCTAGTCAAATATGTTTTCTTTATTGATATTGAATTAGTGCATTGTTTGAAAAACATGTCCGCTGTGTTTAGTTAAGAAAATGTAGGTGGTGAGCTACTGTTAGCTAATACACTTAATTAGATGCAGTGAATAACGTTGGAAGGCTGCAAATAGTTATTGTTCAAGCTATACTTTTATGTTCTACACCAAGTATTCTAAGAGGTATCTATGGATGTTTGCTTCAGTATTGAAGGCAGAGGTCCAAATGACATTGTTGAATCTGAACAAAAATTTGTTTCTCTGAATTCAAATTTTTTGTGGATTTCATATATGGGTGAGAGAGAATGGAAAAGATGAGAGTAGGAAAGTTTTTATGTATTTTTAATTTATGAAATATTTGAAATTATATTAAGGGTGTAGATGTATGCTTTTGATAATTTAGATTAGGCTTTGTTACATCATGTTATTTTTCATTGTTGGTATTCGTTTGTGATATAATTTTACTTCTTATTGTGATTGTTGGTATTATTTTTATTTGTGTACAGGTTGTAAGAATAAAAAAGTTCTTTTAAATTTTTTTTTTTCAGTTATATGTTTGTGCCGAATTAACGTTGACTTCTCCGACATAAATCGACTCAAATTTGCGTCTGACAATTTCTTTTGCAAAATCCGACGGTAATTTTTATGGCATAATTCAGGGATGATAAGTTACCGATAAATTTTTTAGACGAAAATTCCTATTTTACAATCTGTGTACATTCTGAGGCAAATTGAACAAATCCACCGAATTTTTGTTGCATTTGCCTCAGTTTTGCATTGATTCTGTCAAACGCAAAATTACTTCATTCTTGTAGTGTCCTTTTCTAGCATCAACTTCTTAGAATACCTTGTCGGTTTCCAAGAGCTTCCTATTCTTGTGTTGAGTGTAAAACCTCTTTCTGTACATTGCCTATAGCTCATAGATACAACAAAAATATTTCGAGTCGCCTCTAATAGTAACAATTTATTTGCCTCCCAGGAACTCGATAGCTACATGATAAGTCGAAACCATCACTTCCCGGCAAGAATGACATTGTATGTTGCTAGAGAATCAAACATGACAAAGTCGGTCACAGTTGTGAAATGCTCACCTCCTTCTCCCCAAGTGGTTGGCAATGCTATAGCTCTAAAAGTTTCCTTTCAGACACCAAATAAACTAAATAATGGACTTGATGTGGGAACAAGGTGTGAAGTCCCCAAACTCATATTATTTATATATATATATATAATATTTGTTTGAGGACTTCACACCTTGTTCCCACATCAAGCCCATTATTTAGACAGAATATTTACTGAAATTCCAATGACTAAAAAAATGTTATCAATTTGTTAATTTGTGATCAATGTCATGACCACAACAGCATCATCATACGAGTTTGCTTTCGCAGAGATCAATATTCATGAAGATAATGAGCGGCTAGCTAGCTACCGATGGTTAAGAAAATCTGGTCAAGTTCACCTCATTTAGCTTAGTATTTTGAAGCTTGATTGGTGGGTAACTTTTGGACCGTCTCATCCAAAGATGGTTGGGACTACACCTACAATGCAGATAGCTTATGTTGGAAAAGGTTTGTGTCTTATGTCATTGACAAGTACCTTTTTTGTCTACCATTGCCAGGTATAAGGCCCCAAATGCAAAAAATCGACAACCATAAAAAAAAATTGTCAAACAACTATAACATAAATCTTTTAAATTACTGTGTCAAATCTAGGGCATCCCCAAAAGGTGACTCATCATATGGCCTGAAAACAGCAACAAGTAGCAGCTCTGATGAGTGGATGTGATGTTAAATAAATAAGAATTACCACACTATGGATGGACACGAGGAAAGAATTTAGTCCATGAAAATAATATTAGGATATAAACGTGAAATATAGGTACTCTCAAAGATAATTAATGTAATTAGTGAATATTATGATTCATAGGATAAGTAACGTATCTCCAAGAAACTAAATGAGTTGGATAAAGACTAAGGAGATGATAGTTTAAATTTTAAACTATGGTATTCAGGCATGAGTTTGTCGATCGTTTTATATTTCGAATGGTCGTCATCGTTTGAATTTAAATTTAATTTTTATACATATATACATATATGATTCTAATTATAAGTTTAGAAAATAATATTATGTTAGCTTTAGAAAAGTGAGGCTGAGCGGACCTCGCATATTCGATAGTTTAAGAGGTTGAACGTGATACCACAAGTGGTACACTATCTCGAAGGATATGCATACAACTTGTTGGCAGGCTTGACCACCTAAACAAAAAGATCTATGACATACGTTTGGTCTGCAAAACTTTTTTTATAAGCCGACAAGTTCTCCTATTTAATAAGGGAGATTAAATAAGATTTATATTAAGTTGGGTTCTTAAGTTCCCTATAGAGGCAAGTACTTATAGTTAATTACATCTTAAATGATCGAAATCACTTAAGAAGACTCTCGATTAAGATCAACGGTTTTGCCTTCAAGATTGTAAAGTTTAGCTTTCCAAGGAAAAAATACGCGAAAATCAAAGGGGGGAAGGCTTAAAATATGAACAGTTATTTTCAGAAGTCAACGGAGTGAAAGATAGAGGATGTCACAGCTCAAGGAAGAACTCGGTGACTTCCCAACAATCCTACGATTGGACCTTTACTCTAAAGACTCCTACACCTTGTCATCGTGGTTTCGATTGGCGCCCTCCGTTCGCTTGCTTTCACGCTTCGCTTCTTGGAAAGACTACTCTAAGCTCCTTAGCAGATAGATTATAAGTTTAGTGTTGCGGTGTGTATAAATGTACAATTATTAGGTCAGTGGCTCGCTACAGGGTACCTCCTAAACCAGGTGTCCTACTGGCCTCTAACCTAAAAGTCCCCTCCAAGTCTGTAGAAACGACATAAGTTATAAAAGGGAACATGTTACGAAACGAAGTAAACAGTAAACAGTAATAGTACAGACATGAATTATGTGTATATGTAGTAAAGTGTGTCGTAGCAAAAGTAAACGATGTAAATGTAAAACAAACATGTACACCTGACGGGTCGGCTACTCCTGAAAAGACTTGAGAAAAAGTGGCAGATGACCCATAATAACTCGAAGAAAACCGTCGAAAACATGAGGAAAATTCAGAGAAAATCACAAGTGCCTTACAAAGATTTCGATAAAACCATGGGACAACACATAAAAAACCCGAAGAACGAAGAAAGTTGTAAGCATTCGGGTCTGGCTAGGCTCAGAATTAGGTATTCTCAAGGGACTCCAAAGGCAACTATCGGTCACCCGTACGTATAGAGCCCGACATTCAACTAGAAAGGTGTCTTACTATACCAACTTAAGATGGTACTCATTAGCCCAATATTTGCAATTGACAAGTGGACAATCGAATTATATTATTTAAAATTTATATTTTAGCATGCATATAGGCTTCATGCATACNGAAGGCAACTATCGGTCACCCGTACGTATAGAGCCCGATATTCAACTAGAAAGGTGTCTTACTATACCAACTTAAGAGGGTACTCATTAGCCCAATATTTGCGATTGACAAGTGGACAATCGAATTATATTATTTAAAATTTATATTTTAGCATGCATATAGGCTTCATGCATACAAGAAAAGTAGTGTTAATTTTGGTAGTTAAAATACTTTAGAAAATAGTGTATCTATTCTTATCGTATTTGTTCTTATCATTTCTTTTTTTTATATAAAAATATGATTGTCCACAAGTCAATTGAACCGCCGGGCCAGGACCAACAACCTAATAAGGCAAGGGTGCCCTGCTAGCTTGGTGTAGGTGAATTTTGTCATCATATATTTCACCGGGTCCCTGGATTGGATCTCGATGTCGTAGGATGACATATTATTCCGCTCTACCACCGAATGTCTTTATCATAAAGGCCTAATGCCCAAAAAACGATTATCCCACTTACGACTTTGCTTGATGATTTCATATATAGCCAGAGTTATACACGTGCACTTATGTATCGGATATAAGTATCTAAAACCCAAACCAGGAAGCAAGGAAAGTGAACCGAAAAGCAAGAAAAGCAAAAGAAGACTAACACACCTCAAAAACCAATTTAGAAAAGAAAAGCCAAAGCGATATGAGGTTAGCCTAAAACATCCACCCGACGGAACTTCTTGAATGAGCAATGAGATGGGCACACTACCCGATGCTAGCCAAGAACAACCCCGAAATACACAATTTAGAGATCTCCAAGCTATTCTCAAACTTTTCTCAAATATCAAGAGTTTTTTTTTTCTTTTTTCTTTTCTTCTTTTTATTGCAATCAATTCAGCTCGCAGAGTTGGGCCCTAAAACATCTCCAAACATTTAACAAATCATTCCTCGAAAAGGAGCATTTGAATTCTTCCAAATAACAAGAATTGAAAATTTCCATTTCACCAATCGTTAAAGCATTCAATTCCACCTCGAACCAAAAGCTTCCAATGTCATACAAACCCAACACTACACAAGAAACCCAACAAGTACTCACAGTCAGGGGCAGCCAAGAGAGCAAACCGAGCCCAACATAAAGGAAATCAGAACCAGGTGCTCTGGGTAGAAGCAACAAGGGGGGCCACCAAACATGTGCACAAAGGAACCAACAAACACAAACAAGGGCTCTCTGGTAGGAGCAGCAAGAGGAGCCGTCAAACCCAAACCAACAGCCACAAGCTCACGGGTAGGGGCAGCCAAAGGGGGTAGCAACCAACTAACACCCAACACAAACAAGAGAACACAACAGGGAGGCTAACGGCCAGGAGCCGCCAGGAGAGAACACCAACCCCACACCCACACCCAGGAACTAGCAAGAGAGCTCACAGCCAAGGGGAGCAACACAGAGCTCCAAAACAAGCTCCAAAAGCTTCAAAAATCAAATATTACCATCTGCAGGTGTTTCAAACAGAGGAAGCAACAAGGAACAAAAATNGCTCACAGTCAGGGGCAGCCAAGAGAGCAAACCGAGCCCAACATAAAGGAAATCACAACCAGGTGCTCTGGGTAGAAGCAGTAAGGGGGGCCAGCAAACAGGTGCACAAAGGAACCAACAGACACAAACAAGGGCTCTCTGGTAGGAGCAGCAAGAGGAGCCGCCAAACCCAAACCAACAGCCAAAAGCTCGCGGGTAGGGGCAACCAAAGAGGGTAGCAACCAACTAACACCCAACACAAACAAGAGAACACAACAGGGAGGCTAACGGCCAGGAGCAGCCAGGAGAGAACACCAACCCCACACCCACACCCAGGAACTAGCAAGAGAGCTCACAGCCAGGGGGAGCAACACAGAGCTCCAAAACAAGCACCAAAAGCTTCAAAAATCAAATATTACCATCTGCAGGTGTTTCAAACAGAGGAAGCAACAAGGAACAAAAATAAACCCCCCTGAAATAATCCTTTCCCAAAAGCTCAAGAAAAAGACAACATTTCATCCAGCATATGATTCGAATAGAGGGGCAACAAAAGAAAATAAAACCAAGCCCCAAAACCGACTGCTCAAGACACCAGACAGATTCCAGCATATATTCGAACAGGAGTATCAAAGGGAGCAAAACCAAACCATAAAACAAACTTTATAAAGCATTAAAACGGGCTCCAACATATATTCGAATAGGGGGAATAACAGAAAAAAAAACCAAGCCCCAAAACCAACTGCTCAAAACACAAAACACATTCGAGCATATATTCAAATAGGGGCAGCAAGCTTAAGGAACAAAATTGAACCACAAAACCAACTTCTTAAAGCATTAAAACAGGCTCCAACATATATTCGAATAGAGGAACANCCAAAACCGAACCATAAAACAAACTTTATAAAGCTTTAAAACGAGCTCCAACATATATTCGAATAGGGGGAATAACAAAAAATAAAACCAAGCCCCAAAACCAACTGCTCAAAACATAAAACAGATTCGAGCATATATTCAAATAGGGGCAGCAGGCTTAAGGAGCAAAATTGAACCACAAAACCAACTTCTTAAAGCATTAAAACAGGCTCCAACATATATTCGAATAGAGGAACATCAAAAGGAAATAAAACCAAGCCACNGTCGGAATCCTCATCCACTAAAATCTGATATTAATCATTGCAAAGCAATGCAAAATCGGATGTCGGAATCATCATCCTCTAACATTTGAAAGTAACCATTGCAAAGCAATGCGGAATCGGATGTTGGAATACTTATCCTCTAAAATTTGATAGGAACCATTGCGATAGAAGAATATCTAAGGTAATGCGGAATCGGATGTTGTAATCCTCAACCTCTAAAATATCGTGTGAACTTTTGCGATAGGGGAATATCTAAATCAATGCGGTTTCGGAAGTTGTGATCCTGAACCTCTAAAATTTGATATTAATCATTGCAAAGAAAAGCAAAATCGGATGTTGGAATTCTCATTCTCTAAAATTTGATATGAATCATTGCAAAGCAATGTGGAATCGGATGTTGGAATCCTCTTCCTCTAAAATTTGATATGTACCATTGCAAAGCAATACGGTAAAATTTGATATGAACTATTGCAAAGCAATGCGGAATCGGATGTTGGAATCCTCTTCCTCTAAAATTTGATGTGTATCGGATATCGGAATCCTCTTCCTTTAAAAATTGATGTGAACCATTGCAAAGCAATGCAGAATCGGATATTCCCATTGCAAAATAATGTGGAATTGGATGTCGGAATCCTCATCCTCTAAGATTTAATATTAATCATTGCAAAGTAATGCGGAATCAGATGTTAGAATCCTCATCCTCTAAAATTTGATATTAATCATTGCGATAGAGAAATAGCTAAGGCAATGTGGTATCAGGTGTTGTAATCCTTAACCTCTAAAATTTGATGTGTATCATTGTGAGGCAATGCGGAATAGGATGTCGAAATCCTTATCCTCTAAAATTTGATGTGAATCATTGCAATAAGATGGACTCTTAAAGCAACACGGGAGAAGATGTAGTTCCACATCAAATAACTGTCATCCCTCATACAAACAGGGCAAAAGAAAATGAAGGGGGTGATTCTACGTAAGTGGAACCAGCTAGCCTCTTCAAAAAAAAGGTGACCCAAAATCCCTGTGGGAGGAAACTTCGAGCCGAGATAAGTGACATTGGTGATAGGTCAAGAAAACTCAACCTGATCAGATCAAAACTGAAGTTCACAATTTTGATTTCAATTTTGATTTTGTTTGATGTGATCTATTTTGTGAGTTTTTATTTATTTGAAAATTTTGTTTTTGGACCCAATATCAGACACATGTGGCATCGATTCTTCTAGGAATAAGATCTTTGTCTTTGAAACATCGCGGCGCACGGTGCTTCTTAAGATATTGTCGACTGATCGGAAGCATGTAAAAAAAATAAACCCTCCTTTAAGGTACTATGGGAATTGTATTCTTTCAAGTAAACATAAAGATGTGTTATTGCAAAGGATATCACTGTTCGAGAGGTTTTGACTTTGTGGTTACGTTGCGGCAATCATCGTTAGCTTATCAATGATTTCGTAAATACTGTTTGAGTTGTCCTTGACTTGATGTTGGAGTCGGATTTTCTGGGTGTTGAAGGTATGACTTCATGCTCGAATTTCATTAATTGCTAATAACATGGCTCTTTTCTTTAATTCTTTCTTTCTAGACCCAAGCAGATTTCAAAATTTCTAATCATGTGATTAAAACATTTTTTTCATTTTCTATTTGAAAGCTCGTTAATAGCTAGCCAAAAGAACACGAGGTAATTCAACTCTTTTCAGAGTATAATATCAGAAGAATTTTCTTAATAGAACCTTTCAAGTTTTATCAATTAGGGGAGAACTCAGACACTAATTTTTNGCCCAAGAAGATTTCAAAATTTCTAATCATGTGATTAAAACATTTTTTTCATTTCCTATTTGAAAGCCCGTTAATAGCTAACCAAAAGAACACGAGGTAATTCAACTCTTTTCAGATATCAGAAGAATTTTCTTAATAGAACCTTTCAAGTTTTATCAATTAGGGGAGAACTCAGACACTAATTTTTTTTTTATGCTCTCCTCAAGCTTCTTCTCAGGGAGCTATTCTCTCTTTTTTTTTTTTAATCTTTCTTTGCTCCATTTTTTACTGAGAATTATTATATCTGGTGAAGCACACTTTAAAGATTTTTAATGTCTGAATTTAGACACCAATTTTTTATTTTGTGCCCACCGCAAGCTTCCTCTCAAAGACATAATTTTCTTTTATTTGCTCCTTTTATTTTCTAAGAATTACTATATCTAATAGAGCATTTTAAAAGCTTTTGAATGTTTGAACTCCCCTAACTAATAATCATCAAATATTTCTTAATATGAATTCTAAGATATTATAGCTTATTCAAAAGTTAGGACCCAGTCATATGGCAGGAGATTAAAAGACTCGTGATATCCCGAGTAAATTACTCGTATTATAATCACACTATTTAATTCTGGAATTAATTTAGGACCCAGTCTNCAGAGCATTTTAAAAGATTTTGAATGTTTGAACTCCCCTAACTAATAATCCTAAAATATTTCTTAATATGAATTCTAAGATATTATAGCTTATTCAAAAGTTATGACCCAGTTATATGGCAGGAGATTAAAAGACTAGTGATATCCCGAGTAAATTACTCGTATTATAATCACACTATTTAATTCTGGAATTAATTTAGGACCCAATCCNTCGGGCCAGGACCAACAACCTAAGAAGGCAAGGGTGCTCTGCTAGCTTGGTGTAGGTGAATAATTTTGTCATCATACATTTCACCGGGTCCCTGGATTGGATCTCGATGTAGTAGGATGACATATTATTCCGCTCTACCACCGAATGTCTTTATCATAAAGGCCTAATGCCCAAAAAACGATTATCCCACTTACGACTTTGCTTGATGATTTCATATATAGCCAGAGTTATACACGTGCACTTATGTATCGGATATAAGTATCTAAAACCCAAACCAGGAAGCAAGGAAAGTGAACCGAAAAACAAGAAAAGCAAAAGAAGACTAACCCACCTCAAAAACCAATTTAGAAAAGAAAAGCCAAAGCGGTATGAGGTTAGCCTAAAACATCCACCCGATGGAACCCGAAATACACAATTTAGAGATCTCCAAGCTATTCCCAAACTTTTCTCAAATATCAAGAGTTTTTTTTCCTTTTTCTTTTCTTCTTTTTATTGCAATCAATTCAGCTCGCAGAGTTGGGCCCTGAAACATCTCCAAACATTTAACAAATCATTCCTCGAAAAGGAGCATTTGAATTCTTCCAAATAACAAGAATTGAAAATTTCCATTTCACCAATCGTTAAAGCATTCAATTCCACCTCGAACCAAAAGCTTCCAATGTCATACAAACCCAACACTACACAAGAAACCCAACAAGTNCTCTAAAATTTGATATGTGTCATTACAAAGCAATTCGAAATCCTCTTCCTCTGAAACTTAATATGAATCATTGCAAAGCAATGCGGAATCAGATGTCGGATTCCTCATCCACTAAAATTTGATATTAAACATTGCAAAACAATGCGGAATCAGATATCAGAATCCTCATCCTTTAAAATTTGATATGAACTACTGCAAACCAATGCGGAATCAGTGTCAGAATCTTCATCCTCTAACATTTGAAATTAACCATTGCAAAGCAATGCGTAATCGGATGTCGGAATCCATATCCTCTAAAATTTGATAGGAATTATTGCGATAGAGGAATATCTAAGACAATGCGATATCGGATGTTGTAATCCTCAACCTCTGAAACATCATGTAAACAATTGTGATAGAGGAATATCTAAAGCAATGCGATATCGGATGTTGTGATCCTCGACCTCTAAAATTTGATATTAACCATTACAAAGAAATGCGGAATCGGATGTCNTAGCCACAACACTCCCAATCTTCAAGCTCACAAGCACCCAGCCGAGAAACAATTCCCGCAGAGTCTCCCCAAGGCTCCCAAAATTCGTAACCCTCAGAAACTCTCCCCCATNACAGAGAAGAAGAGTAGAAGAGAGGAAACATACCTTGTTTGGGCCTTTGTAAACAACAAAAGAAAGCCACAGCACTCCCAATCTTCAAGCTCACAAGCACCTAGCCGAGAAACAATTCCCGCAGAGTCTCCCCAAGGCTCCCAAAATTCGTAACCCTCAGAAACTCTCCCCCATATACTTTTTACAGGCGCAGAAGAGAGGCAGTAAACCAAGCAACGAAGCAAAATATCGAAGAACCAAGCAGAAAATTGGTGATCCAGCCAAAATAACGAGAAAACAAGCCAATGTTGAGAGCTCTCAAGAGGAGAAGGGGAGCCAGGGCCTTGTCGGCGAGAGGAGAGAGCGGCTTCACGTCTCTATGCCTTCGGGTAGAGAGCCAACGGAGAATGAGGAAGAATGAGGAGTCTCAAGAAGGAGGATTGAGCGAAGCCGCCGATGGTCTTAGGAAGGAGATTCTCGGGCAGAGGGTATCGGGCAAGGACGAACGAGAGGTCAACGAGGGAGAAGAAGTGGGAAAGGGAGTGAGGAGCGATTAGGGCTCGNAGCCTTCGGGTAGAGAGCCAACGGAGAATGAGGAAGAATGGGGAGTCTCGGGAAGGAGGATGGAGCGAAGCCGCCGATGGTCTTGGGAATGAGATTCTCGGGCAGAGAGTATCGGGCAAGGAAGAACGAGAGATCAACGAGGGAGAAGATGTGGGAAAGGGAGTGAGGAGCGATTAGGGCTCGGTGGACGAGCTCCTCTCAGGCCAAATGGGGAAGGCTCGACCAAATGGGCAAGTAGTGTGCGTGAGTGCGAATTAGGGATTTACCAAAATAAACCCCTCCCCATCCAGCTATATAATATAATATATCCCCTCCATAATACATATGATATTTAAATTTGCTCGATTTGTGCACCTCTTACTCGTGCAGGAGACCATATCGAAATAATTGTTCTCCCTAGCTAATTTCGATGTTCCGGACGTGTCGGTGCTGTCCGTTTCGTCATCCGAAGTCGTTCGGAAGACTTCGTCGACAGTCAAGTCGATAATGCGTCAAATTCAAATTTCTTTAAAATTATCGCTTGTGATCGATCGTAGAGCCTCCTACGGGTGCAGGTGACGTGAATTACGATAATTGTGTGCGTCGATGTGTGAATGGTGGTAATCGCGTATCGTGAGTGTGCGCAGACAACACGAAGGGCTTCCTAAGCCTTTAGATCCAGGTTTTAATCGACTCAACTAAGCGTTAAGGATTTAGATCCGGTCACATGAGACTGCGAGGAGTTAAGAAGTGGCTCGAATTTCTACTCGGCTCTAAGAGGAGTAAGAGACCTCGCCAAAAATGAGTTCAACAAATGGACCCACAATAAGTGTGGTGTGCAGTACAAGCATGTCGCGCCTATTAGCGTTGAACAAAGTGATCGAGAAGAATCACCCAAAAAGATGTGAAAATATCAATATCAAGAGTTGAATCTGGATTAAAGCGAAGTAGAGTTTCAGCTGGGGATTGGGAAGTGTATTTTCAAACTACGATTGTGAGTTTGAGCTTTTAAATTTGAAAGTATATTTGATTTGATAGAAAGTATGAAGGGATCATAAAGCNTGGTTTTAATCGACTCAACTAAGCGTTAAGGATTTAGATCCGGTCATATGAGACTGCGAGGAGTTAAGAAGTGGCTCGAATTTCTACTCGGTGAGGGCCCCAGGCTAGTCCTCTAAGAGAGTTGATAGGAAACTCTAAGGCTATATCCTAGGCTCTAAGAGGAGTAAGAGACCTCGCCAAAAATGAGTTCAACAAATGGACCCACAATAAGTGTGGTGTGCAGTACAAGCATGTCGTGCCTATTAGCGTTGAACAAAGTGATCGAGAAGAATCACCCAAAAAGATGAGAAAATATCAATATCAAGAGTTGAATCTGGATTAAAGCGAAGTAGAGTTTCAGATGGGGATTGGGAAGTGTATTTTCAAACTGCGATTGTGAGTTTGAGCTTTTAAATTTGAAAGTATATTTGATTTGATAGAAAGTATGAAGGGATCATAAAGCCACGCGGAATCGAACATCAGAACCCTCATCCTCTAAAGTCTAATATGGAACATTGCGATAGAGGAATATCTAAAGCGATTCAGTATCGAATCTTGTGATCCTCAACATCTAAAATATGATATAACCATTGCAAATCAATGCGAAAGCGGATGTCGGAATTCACTTCCTCTAAAATTTGATGTGAACAATTGCAAAGCAATGTAGAATCGGATGTCGGAATCCTCTTTCTCCAAAATTTGATGTGAATCATTGCAATAGAGGAATGTCTAAGGTAATGCAGTATCGGATGTTGTAATCCTCAACCTGTGAAATATCGTGTGAACTATTGCGATAGAGGAATATCAAAAGCAATGCGGTATCGCATGCTGTAATCCTCGACCTCTAAATTTGATATTAACCATTGCAAAGAAATGCGAAATCGGATGTCAGAATCCTCATCCTCTAAAATTTGATATGTGTCATTACAAAGCAATTCGGAATCCTCTTCCTCTGAAACTTAATATGAATCATTGCAAAACAATGCGGAATCAGATGTCGGATTCCTCATCCATTAAAATTTGATATTAAACATTGCAAAACAATGCGGAATCAGATATCAGAATCCTCATCCTTTAAAATTTGATATGAACTACTGCAAACCAATGCGGAATCAGTGTCAGAATTTTCATCCTCTAACATTTGAAATTAACCATTGCAAAGCAATGCGTAATCGGATGTCGAAATCCTTATCCTCTAAAATTTGATAGGAATTATTGCGATAGAGGAATATCTAAGGCAATGCGATATCGGATGTTGTAATCCTCAACCTCTGAAATATCATGTAAACAATTGTGATAGAGGAATATCTAAAGCAATGCGGTATCGGATGTTGTGATCCTCGACCTCTAAAATTTGATATTAACCATTACAAAGAAATGCGGAATCGGATGTCAGAATCCTCATCCTCTAAAATTTGATATGTACCATTGCAAAGCAATTCAGAATCCTCTTCCTCTGAAACTTGATAGAACCATTGCAAATCAATGCGAAATCAAATGTCGGAATCCTCATCTTCTAAAATTTGATGTGAACCATTGCAAAGCAATGCAAAATTGGTTGTCGGAATCCTCATCCACTAAAATTTGATATTAATCATTGCAAAGCAATGCAAAATCGGATGTCGGAATCATCATCCTCTAAGAAAGTAACTATTGCAAAGCAATGCGGAATCGGATGTTGGAATTCTTATCCTCTAAAATTTGATAGGAACCATTGCGATAGAAGAATATCTAAGGCAATGCGGAATCGGATGTTGTAATCCTCAACCTCGAAAATATCGTGTGAACTATTGCGATAGGGGAATATCTAAATCAATGTTGTATCGGAAGTTGTGATCCTGAACCTCTAAAATTTGATATTAATCATTGCAAAGCAATGTGGAATCGGATGTCGGAATCCTCTTCCTCTAAAATTTGATATGAACCATTGCAAAGCAATGTGGAATCGGATGTCGGAATCCTCTTCCTCTAAAATTTGATATGTACCATTGCAAAGCAATACGGTAAAATTTGATATGAACTATTGCAAAGCAATGCGGAATCGGATGTTGGAATCCTCTTCCTCTAAAATTTGATGTGTATCGGATATCGGAATCCTCTTCCTTTAAAATTTGATGTGAACCATTACAAAGCAATGCAGAATCGGATATTCCCATTGCAAAATAATGCGGAATCGGATGTCGGAATCCTCATCCTCTAAAATTTGATATTAATCATTGCAAAACAATGTGGAATCAGATGTTGGAATCCTCATCCTCTAAAATTTGATGTTAATCATTGCGATAGACAAATAGCTAAGGCAATGTGGTATCGGGTGTTGTACTCCTTAACCTCTAAAATTTGATGTGTATCATTGTGAGGCAATGCGGAATCGGATGTCGAAATCCTTATCCTCTAAAATTTGATGTGAATCATTGCAATAGGATGGACTCTTAAAGCAACACGGGAGAAGATGTAGTTCCATATCAAATAACTGTCATCCCTCATACAAACAGGGCAAAAGAAAATGAAGGGGGTGATTCTACGTAAGTGGAACCAGCTAGCCTCTTCAAAAAAAAGGTGACCCAAAATCCCTGTGGAAGGAAACTTCGAGCCGAGATAAGTGACGTTGGTGATAGGTCAAGAAAGCTCAACCTGACCAGGTCAAAACTGAAGTTCACAATTTTGATTTCAATTTTGATTTTGTTTGATGTGATCTATTTTGTGAGTTTTTATNCCTAACCAAAAAAAATTCCAAATAAACCAATTCAACTTCCAAAATAAAATGTAATCTTTATGACAAACCAACATAATTCCACACAAACATAAACTTAGTGTGCACCATAATTAATTCCTACCAAGCTTTCAATAAAAATAAAGATTTCACTTAACTGAACAATTCACGCAATCAACTAAACCATGTTTGCCATCAAAGTTGTACTTAACCTAAATGTTCTTCCAAACTCTCCCACTACGAAAATGTTGAAATTAGCGTTTGATGTTTATATCGGATTGTTCCGACTCAAATATTAGCGTCGATTTTGGGTCAAAAACAGGGATTCGATATTTGTGTTGGATTTTGTATCTGATTTGCGGCAAAACATTTGACGCAAATGCTAAACTCAAAACGTCGAACTGAGAAGTTGGATTGCGACAGAATTTGCATCAAACTTACTTCGAAGAAGTCGATACAAACATGTACTAAATTGCGTTGAATTATGTTCGATGCAAATTTCGTCACAAACTCTGCGGTTAGATAATTGTATCAAAATAATCTGACACAAATCTGACGCTAATGCCTAATATGNCCGTCACAAACTCTGCGATTAGATAATTGTATCAAAATAATCTGACACAAATCTGACGCTAATGCCTAATATGCATTTCTCACTCCTCAAGCCTCATTTCTTCTCCCCCAATCCTGAAACCCTCGTTTACAACTTCCCCTCTCCTGGTTTTGGCCACCTCCGATGAAACCCTCGCTTACGGCCTCCTACTTTCACTGTTTCGCCCATATCCGACGAAACCCTTGCTTATTTCCTCTCCCCACCAGGTTTCTCTCAAAACCCTTGCCTTCGTGAACCAACCTTCACGATACAGTCGTCGTTAGAGCTAGATGAGAAGACAGACGGGATCGTGGCTTACAGAAACCATCGAAACCCTCATATTTGTCTCCTACCAAAAACCATTGAGGAAGGTGTTTTTTTCAATGATGATATTTTTTATCTGATAATGAATGATCAAATCATTAAAGTAGTGAACATTTTAGATATCTCGAGTCAATTGTTCAAAGTGACGGTGATATAGATGAAAATGTTACTAGTGGAACTCAAGTTGGATGGAAATATTTGCAATTTGTAAATTTTCACACTCTCCCTTTTGATATACTTGAGCTTTACATATCAAGACAATCGTTATTACTGAATGTTAAGCATTAAGGCATTTAGNGTTTTAGATATCTCGAGTCAATTGTTCAAAGTGACGGTGATATAGATGAAAATGTTATTAGTGGAACTCAAGTTGGATGGAAATATTTGCGATTTGTAAATTTTCACTTCTCTCCCTTTTGATATACTTGAGCTTTACATATCAAGACAATCGTTATTATTGAATGTTAAGCATTAAGGCATTTAGATGGCAGATTAACTCCACCATGCTTAGTCATTCTAAATTTTGAAGGNTGAATAAACTCCGAACTATGGTGAGAGGGACAGGATCCACTACGCGTTGTCCTGTTGATGTTGTTTCTCACGAACTAGAACAATTGGATAGACCGGTTCAAATTCTTTTAAATATTCTTTCCGGATCGTTATATTACCATTCANCGAATAAACTCCGAACTATGGTGAGAGGGACAGGATCCACTACGCATTTCCTGTTGATGTCGTTTCTCATGAACTAGAACAATTGGATAGACCGGTTCAAATTCTTTTAAATATTCTTTCCGGATCGTTATATTACCATTCATGAAATTCTTTTCAAGCTACTCTTTGAAGCTGAAGCAATCCTTTATGGTATGCTGACCAGTCTGTGGTATGGGAAATACTGGGGGTGATCCCTCTTATCGATCTCATCTGGCTTTTTTGGCTCTGGCAATCTGAATTCGGACTTTTTAATTAAATCCTGGAATATTTCTTCCACTGCTTCTTTCTTGAATGAACGTTCTTTGTTTAGACGTTATCTGATCATAAGAGGCAATTTGTTGACTGCGTGCTGAGATGGTTGTTGAGTATGTTGTTCAAGACATTGATGGGTCTGCTGATGTCGCTTCACATGTGTCTGCAATGATCGATTCCCCTTATCCACCAATATTACTACCACAGATTTCTCTTCAAACACTTTCACTAAACCTAGCTTTTCAATTTTCATCTAAGGTAATCGTAATTGTTCTTGAAAACTGGTGATCCAGACAAAATACCGAGAAAACAAGCCAATGTTGAGAGCTCTCGAGAGGGGAAGGGAAGCAAGGGTCTCGTCTGCGAGAGGAGGGAGCTGCTTCAAGTGTCTAAGCCGTCGGGAGCCTGCGGGAATGAGGAAGAATGGGGAGCTCGGGAAGGAGATTCTCGGACAGAGGGTGTCGGGCAAGGACGAACGAGAGGACAACGAAGGAGAAGATGCGGGAAAGGGAGAGAGGAGCGATTAGGGCTCGGTGGACAGGCTCCTCTCAAGTCGAATGGAGAAGGCTCGACCGAATGGGCAGGTGGTGTGCGTAAGTGCGAATTAGTGATTTAGCAAAATAAATTCCTCCTCATCCAGCTATATAATACAAATATATTCCCTCCATAATATATATGATANTCAACGAAGGAGAAGAAGCGGGAAAGGGAGAGAGGAGCGATTAGGGCTCGGTGGACGGGCTCCTCTCAGGTCGAATGGAGAAGGCTCGACCGAATGGGCAGGTGGTGTGCGTAAGTGCGAATTAGGGATTTAGCAAAATAAATTCCTCCTCATCCAGCTATATAATACAAATATATTCCCTCCATAATTTATATGATATTTAAATTTGCTCGATTTGTCACTTCTCGCTCATGCAGGAGACCATATCAAAATGGATGTCCTCCCTAGCTAAATTTGACGTTTTGGATGCGCCGACGCGGTCAGTTTCGTAATCCGGGGTCTTCCGGACAACTTTGTCAACGTTCGAGTTGAAAATGCGTCAAATTCAAATTTCTATAAAATTATCGCTCTTGATCGATCCTATAGCCTCCTACGGGTGCAGCTGACATGAATTACGATAATTGTGGCGTTGACGTATGAATGGTGGCATTAGCGTATCGTGAGTGTGCATAGACAACACGAAGGGCTTCCTAAGGCTTTAGATCCTATGAGTACTCGACTCGAGTTTCGTCGTGTTGGTTTTAATTGACTCAACTAAGTGTTGAGGATTTAGAACTGGTCACATGAAACTGCGATGAGTCAAGAAGTGGCCTGAATTTCTAATCGGTGCGGGCCCCATGCTAGTCCTCTAAGAGAGTCGATAAGAAACCCTAAGATTAAATCTTAGGCTCTAAGAAAAGTAAAAGACCTCACTAAAAATGAGGTAAACAGAGTTATGCTAGAAATGATATAGGTATAATTATAGATAAGAGTTTGAAAGATAATATTATAAAATTTAAAAGAATTGGAGATAGAATTATAGCTCCAAACATTATTGTTGATACCAAGTTTCTTAATAAATAACTATTTATGCTCCCTAAGTAGATTTGGATATATATTTAAAAAAAAAAATAGAATTGCATAAAATAATTAATACAAATAATAAATCTAAGAAAATAATTTTTTATTGGAGGAGATTTATATAAATAAGTTGGTAGAATAATAGAAGCTTTTAGAAGTATTCATGATATCTATGATTTTAGAATAATTAATGATAAATGTATAGTCGTATTGGATTTGTTTTAGTTTATGATTTTTATTGTGAATATTTTATTTAAGAAAAGAGATTAGCACATTATCANTTAATGATAAATGTATAGTCCTATTGGATTTGTTTTAGTTTATGATTTTTATTGTGAATATTTTATTTAAGAAAAGAGATTAGCACATTATCACTATATGAATAAATCTAATAAAATATAAATTAATAAATTTCTTATGAGAAAGAAAGATCGTCATGATAATAAGGATTGTAAGGTCATTTCAAAAATAAATTTAAGTACCCAACATCAATTATTGGTTTTGAATTTTAAGATGAAAGATTAGGAGATAAAAATCCAACAAAATAATATTATAATTAAACAAAGACATTTAAAAGNTATAAGGATTGTAAGGTCATTTCAAAAATAAATTTTAAGTACCCAACATCAATTATTGGTTTTGGATTTTAAGATGAAAGATTAGGAGATAAAAATCCAACAAAATAATATTATAATTAAACAAAGACATTTAAAAGATAAAAATAAAGTTATTTTTATAAGCAAACCTCAAAATCTCCAATTTTGAGATGGTCCTAAAGAAATTAATGCTAAATGGGATAAAATGATGAATTCTATCATGCATTGTAAAAGATGTGTTTCGAGAATTAAAAAAAAATATATCATAAATAAAAATAGTTGGTGGAGACATAATAATATGTAAGAAAAAATAAAGATAAGAAATTTTGTTATAAAAATTGTTTTAAATATAAAATCATAAAAAATTAGGAAAAAATACATGGTAGCTCGCAAGGGATCTAAAAGAATATTGTGATGCTAAGAATTTTGACTTTAATGATTTTTATAATAGATTATATACNCAGAAATTAATGCTAAATGGGATAAAATGATGAATTCTATCATGCATTATAAAAGATGTGTTTCGAGAATTAAAAAAAAAATCTCATAAATAAAAATAGTTGGTGGAGACATAATAATATGTAAGAAAAAATAAAGATAAGAAATTTTGTTATTAAAATTGTTTTAAATATAAAATCATAAAAAATTAGGAAAAAATATATGGTAGCCCGCAAGGGATCTAAAAGAATATTGTGATGCTAAGAATTTTGACTTTAATGATTTTTATAATAGATTATATAANCAAAATCTCATAAAAAAAAATAGTTGGTGGAGACATAATAGTATGTAAGAAAAAATAAAGATAAGAAATTTTGTTATAAAAATTGGTTTAAATATAAAATCATAAAAAATTAAGAAAAATATATGGTAGCCCGCAAGGGATCTAAGAGAATATTGTGATGCTAAGAATTTTGACTTTAATAATTTTTATAATAGATTATATACTAAAGAGAGTAAAAGATATATGTATAACGAGTCAAATAAAGAGATAAGAAAAAATAAATATTTAGTTCAAATAATGTGTATTAAGGATAAAAATAAATTAAAAAAATTTTTTAGATGAGGATATTCAACATAGATGAGATATTTTGATAATTTTCAAAGAAATTTACAAAAAGATGATGGATACTAATTTAATTAATATGTAAAAATTATACTTTTTTGTTCTTGTTCTCGTCTCCTATATACATTTGCTCATCTCCTATTCATCTTTTTCGTATGTCTAAAACTTAAAAATAATATTAAAACAACAAAAGAGTTATCTAAAAATAATTCAAGAGTAATCACACTTCTAAATTACAGTAATATAAGGAAAAAAATTCAATATGCATGCGGATCTATAATAAACCATATAAAATATACTGGTCTTTCATATTTTTATAAACAATCTCATATATGTTAATGCATGTAAATAACTTTTTTTTAAATGAGCATACACAAATCTTCTATATGCAATTATCTTAACTTTTCTTTATATTCTTCACATACATTTGTCTCTGTGAGGATCTCCATCAACAAACCTAATACACCCTTGGCTGATATTACCTCGTCGGCTCCCGTCGGCATAGCAGTTAGCGATCTACATATCGTAATTGTCTAGGTTGGAAAGGCTCTTACCCGCCCATGACTGATATTACCCCGTCAACAAAGCAGTTAGCAATGCAAACATCACAATTGTTTGGGGAGGTAAGCTTTGATCTACTCAACCCTGGTTGATATTATCCGGTCGGCACAGTTGTTAGTGATCTAACCATCACAATTGTTTGAGATGATAGAAAACTCTACGCATGCGGGTACACTAGCGTCCACTGCCTGTACCATTAAGGGGTGAAATCCTTCCCTGAAAAATGCACATATAAGCATTCTTATATAAGTTATTTCATTCTTCATAACATAGATTATTTTGAGATATTTTTATGCAGCTAAGAACATGCATACTTACTCTGTTATGCAACTATTTATCATATATAACTCTCATATCATGCATATCTCCATCTCATGCATATCTCTTATTTATATCATGCATATCATTTTTCATCGTCTTCATAAGGCGTATCCATCAAATCATGTCTATCTTATCCATGATGTATATCATCCATATCATGCATCCCATATATATTTTTCATGTATATCCATCCTGCCTAACAACATGAATTATCTATCTAAACTAGAATATCCATGAAGCCAAACATGTATTTTCAAATAAAAAAAATTACTGAAATTTAAAAATGTAATTACTCACCTCGGTTGTCATACTAAAGTTTTAATATTCGATAGCTAGCTAGAGGTTGTGGTGAGTTGAGCTTAATAAACTATAGAACATAATATTAAACCTTAAGATTAAACCAATGTCCGCCAATCAAATTATTCTGCTTAAATTAGCATTAAATTATTTACTTGGATTTACAAAAACTGTCCTATGATGATCTTTTGTACGCTTGCCCGAACTCGTTGTTTCATATAAATAACCTAGCATCTGTAAATAAATTAGGATTTTATAAATTTTCAGCTCATAAAATAATTAAACCGAAAAATAACATTCTTACCTCAACTAGGCTTCTTGGCATAAATCCGCATCTCCAAATATGCAAAAAAATCTTCCATCTTCTTCCTATCTTCTCAATGTTCCCTTCACCTTCACTAATTTTGTTTTCAAACCCCATACGGAAACATGCACTCCACTTCCGACATAGGATCACACCTCNTGGAAGGTAATGCTCAAAAAAAGAAAATTTGGCAAACAAATTTTACTAAAAGAACCCTTTTTTTTTAATAGCATAGACTCAAAAGGAGAAATAGCTACAGCCTAATTAAGCAGAACAATAGGAGTTAATAGACCAACAACATCTGCCAGAGAAGCAGCACATCATGAGAGAAAACATCAATAAAGAATGATTAAATTTTTATTTCTTTTGAAGACAATTTAAAATAAAAAAATTAATATTTTATATTTATTTTGAGCTTAAGTTCGAATCGAATACGAGCTTGATCCGAACAAATAAGTTTGATTCGAGCCGAACACAGATAGACTTTTAACGAGCTCTTTCGAACACAAGCCAAACTCGAACAAAATAAAAATTAAACAAGCCGAACACGACCAAGCCTCTAGCTCGCTCATGCTCGACTCATTTAGGCCCCTAATTGGAGCGGTTGCAAAGAAGACAGCAAAAGCAATCGAAAGGGCAAATGCGGACAAGAGAATTGGACCATGAGAGAAAAAAACCTAAGCGACAGCAAGAGATAACGAGGATGTTGAGCCAAGGCTTCTGTCAACAGCAATGTGCAAGCAAAAAAAATAAAAGAGGGGCGCAATAAACTGGAGAAGATCATAGACAACAACAAGAGGACTGAGTCGTGTGTACTTTCTATCAACTTGGCTGACTGAAATTTTGGGGTTAAAAAAAGAAGGATTCATTTGGTAATGTTTTGCTTAACGTCGCTACTTTAAAAGCTCGTCATATTACAATTTTGATTAGTCTGAGGAATGCATGACGAAAATCCCTACATCATCACATGCATATGTTACTTCCATGTAGCTATTAAGGAGCTCGTTGAATGACAATTTCATCTAATCTGGAACATACAGAATATAAATTCCAACCCCACACATGTACCCCTTCATGGTTCTACAGCCATGCAAAATAAGCAGCACATTCATTTTCATGTGAGCAAAAATGACTTCATTTTGTTAAATATAGAATAATAATACAAATTCAAGCTTATGCATTTGTAACCTTTTGCCTGCAGGATATTTATTTTCAAGTACCTGCGGGACCCTTTCCATCAAGATAAATGCAATGTGGATTCCATGCATATACATCAATAAGATGGCCAAANTCATGCTCTTGCAAAGAAGACAGCAAAAGCAATCGAAAGGACAAATGCGGACAAGAGAGTTGGACTACGAGTGAAAAAAACCTAAGCGACAGCAAGAGATGACGAGGATGTTGAGCCAAGGCTTCTGTCAACAGCAATGTGCAAGCAAAAAAAATGAAAGGGGGGCGCAATAAACTGGAGAAGATCATAGACAACAACAAGAGGACTGAGTCGTGTGTACTTTCTATCAACTTGATTGACTGAAATTTTTGGGTTAAAAAAAGAAGGATTCATTTGGTAATGTTTTGCTTAAGGTTGCTACTTCAAANTGAAAAAAACCTAAGCGACAGCAAGAGATGACGAGGATGTTGAGCCAAGGCTTCTGTCAACAGCAATGTGCAAGCAAAAAAAATGAAAGGGGGGCGCAATAAACTGGAGAAGATCATAGACAACAACAAGAGGACTGAGTCGTGTGTACTTTCTATCAACTTNAGAAAAAAACCTAAGCGACAGCAAGAGATGATGAGGATGTTGAGCCAAGGCTTCAGTCAACAGCAATGTGCAAGCAAAAAAAATGAAAGGGGGGCGCAATAAACTGGAGAAGACCATAGACAACAACAAGAGGACTGAGTCGTGTGTACTTTCTATCAACTTGGTTGACTGAAATTTTTGGGTTAAAAAAAGAAGGATTCATTTGGTAATGTTTTGCTTAAGGTTGCTACTTCAAAAGCTCGTCATATTACAATTTTGATTAGTCTGAGGAATGCATGACGAAAATCCCTACATCATCACATGCATATGTTACTTCCATGTAGCTATTGAGAAGCTTGTTGAATGACAATTTCATCTAATCTGGAACATACAGACTATAAATTCCAACCCCACACATGTACCCCTTCATGGTTCTACAGCCATGCAAAATAAGCAGCACATTCCTTTTCATGTGAGCAAAAATGACTTCATTTTGTTAATTATAGAATAATAATACAAATTCAAGCTTATGCATATGTAACCTTTTGCCTGCAGGATATTAATTTTCAAGTACCTGCGGGACCCTTTCCGTCAAGATAAATGCAATGTGGATTCCATGCATATACATCAATAAGATGGCCAAACCTGTAATTAACACCAAAACAGAAGAGAAAATGAATTAGTTTGAACAGTTAACAAAACTACGATGAAAAAAAAAA
>JXCR01148842.1:4843-54940 GCA_002079205.1 Phalaenopsis hybrid cultivar
CTGGAGTCAAGTGGATACTCATTCAAGGCAGAGAATGGCTGCATCAGAGTATCCAAAGGTTCTATCATAATCATGAAAGGAGCCAGAAAGAATGGACTATACTCACTAGTTGGAAGAACCGTGATCGACAACTTCTCAAATGCAGTTCAATCAGAACCTGATCGAACCAGACTATGACACATGAGACTGGGGCATGTAAGTGAAAGAGGCTTACAAGAACTGTCCAAGCAAGTCTATTATGTGGAGATCGAGTCAGCAAACTCAAATTCTGTGAAAAATGCTTTTTGGGGAAGGCCGCCAGGGTGAAGTTCTTGGATGTACTGCATATGCTCATGTTAGACAGGATAAGCTGGAAGCAAGGGCTCTGAAGTGTATTTTCATTGGATACCCACCTGGAACCAAGGGCTACAAACTCTGGTGCCTAGATCAACAGAAATACATCATCAGTAGAGATGTGACATTCGATGAGTCCAAAATGGCGAATCTGTATAGCCATGCTGCCAAAAACAACATCACTGAGGAGGATTCTTCAATTGAGGTGGAGCCGCAACAACAAAAAACTTTGACAGATCAAAGGACTGTTGTGAACCATCAGGATGAAGTGGCAGAGGAGCAGCAAGTGATTGAGCCAGAAAGAAGATCTGATGACTACAGCTTGGTACGGGACAGACAAAGAAGAACTATCAGACCGCCAGATAGATACGGCCATGCAGATATAATCTCATATGCTTTAAGTGTTGCTGAAGAGATAGAAGAAGCAGAACCGAGCAACTACAAGGAAGCCCTAAAGAGCAAGGAAAGACTCAGGTGGGAAGAGGCAATGGATGAGGAAATGGCTTCTCTGATGAAGAACAAAACCTGGGAACTTGTGGATCGACCAAAGAACAAACGATTAGTTGGTTGCAAGTGGATCTTTAAGAAGAAAGAAGGCACACCAGGTATTGAGAGGATCAGGTACAAAGCTAGACTCGTTGCAAAGGGACTCACTCAGGTAGAAGGAATCGACTTCAACAAAATCTTCTCACCCGTTGTGAAGCACTGCTCCATTAGGATAGTCTTAGCACTAGCGGTTCAATTCAATTTGGAATGTGCTCCATTAGGATAGTCTTAGCACTAGCGGTTCAATTCAATTTGGAATTAGAGCAGCTAGATGGTAAGACAGCGTTCCTGCATGGAGAGCTTGAAGAAACCATCTACATGCATCAGCCAGATGGGTATTGCACACCTGAGACAAAGGACAAAGTTTGCTTGCTAAAGAAAGCTTTGTATGGACNAAAAATTCATTTTCACTGTCTTCGGTACCGCAGTCAGTTGGAAGTCTAACCTTCAATCCGTTGTGGCCCTCTCAATAACAGAGGCTGAATACATCGCTGTGACTGAAGCAATCAAGGAAGCTATGTCGCTAAAGGGTATGACTGAAGAGCTTGGGATACATCAGAAGGTGATAACTGTGTTTTGCGACAACCAAAGCACCATTCACCTAACTAGAAATCAGGTATTTCATGAAGGTTCCAAGCATATAGATATAAAGCTTCATTTTGTGAGAGATGTCGTCGCCAAGGGTTCAACAGTAGTGGAGAAGATACCTACTGAAGAAAATCCTGCTGATATGCTCACCAAGGTGCTACCGAAAACTAAGTTCAAACACTGTCTAGACTTAGTAAACTTCACCAAGGGCTGAGGCCCTCTCAGGGGTCAGGTGGAGGGAATCTTTACTTCAAAGCTTCTCAATTGAGGGTCAAGGTGGATAATTGTTATTTTTTGACCCCCAATTAATGAACTAAGGTAAAAGGGCAATTTTGTAATGTGGCACCGCCACCTACCACATCTCACCTACCGCTCACCTACCACCCACCTACCTCACACCTACCTCCCACCTACTACCCTCTTGCTTCTATAAATAGAGAGGGTGTGAGGACTAGGAGAGCAAGGGAAGAGATCTTAAGCTATCACGAAGGAGGAGTAAGGGAAGAGATCTTAAGCTATCACGAAGGAGGAGTAAAGGGAAGAGATCTTAAGCTACCACAAAGGAGGAGAGAATAGCTAGAGAGTTAGAGAGGAGGAGAGCATCTTGAGTCCTTCTATCAAGGTGTCGCTTGAGAGGGAGTCCATAGAAGGAAGATGAGGGCTCATCTCTATGTATAAGCTATGTATTCTCGATTTCTTTTTCCTTAGTGAACTATTTGATTGATTCCCTCCCGTGGACGTAGATCTAGTTGGATCGAATCACGTAAACGATCTGTGTTTGTTTGTGTTCTTTGTGTTTCAGCTTTATGCCAGAAAGTACATATCTCACAACAATGTAATTCAAGCTTGTCTGTGAATGTGTGACAGTAATTTCCTCAAATCTGATTTTATTTCTAGCCATCCATAAGAACCAAGTGATGGGACATGGAATGATTTCATATTTCACCTTTTTCCAAGCTTTCCAACAATCAGAAAAGGTTAACCAATCAACCGACAGCTGAAGTTGTAAATGAGAAATAATCACCTTCCAAACAGTTTGTGCAACATTACATGTAATGAAAAGATGTGATAGATTCCTCAGCACCATTACAAAAATTGCTTCTAGAAGGTCCTCTCAAACCTTTTAATTTGAGAATATCATCTATTGGAAGAATGTAATGAAAGCATCTCCAAGCAAAAAATGACATAGAAGGGCTTGGATATTTTCTCCAAATAGATTTTTCCCAATCAACAAGAGGCCATTGATTAGTATGATAGTAAGATATTTAGTAAAAGAGAGATGATGAGGATTCTTAGTAACAATCTTATCCCCGTGATGAGGAAGACAAAGCTTATCCCAAAATTTTATCCATAATTTGCAGTAGAAAATCTTGTGAAGATGGTTGAAAGATTTAATCCTCAAACCAGCTGTAGAGATAGGAAGACAAAGCTTATCCCATTTCATCCGATGAATTTGTTTATGTTTTTCTTCCCATAGAAATCTGTTAAGAATTCTTTCCAGAATTACTTGAGAGCTCTTTTTCATCTTAAAAATTTATAACAGACACATAGAAAGGGAGGACAAAATGCTCTTAATGAGCGTAATATGGCCATTAGTGGAGAAAAATGCATTAGTCCAACAGAAAATTTGTTTAGAAAATTTAGATATCACCTCATCAAAATGGTTATGTATTTTTCTTCCCTTAATAAGCTGAGTTCCCAAGTAATTAATAGGAAGCTTGGTAGTTTTGAAGTGAGTAAGATCTTTAATCCAAAGTCTTGAAGTTGCTTTCACTTTATTGCTAAAAATAGTGTGACATTTACTGGAATTAAAAGAGAGTTCAGATAGCTCTTGGAATAGAGTTAGAATATTATAAATTTTCCTTACAGCAAGTTTAGAAGCATTTGAAAAAATAATTCCATGATCAGCATATATAAGATGCCCAATGTTAAAATTTGCTTTATTAGCAAACCAAATATATTTTTGAGATGAATAAGCCCGATTCAGTAATTTGGAATGATAATCCATAGCCAAAATAAAGATGGTGGGAAAAAGTGGATTTCCTTGCTTTATTCCCCTTGTACCTTGAAAAAACCAGAAGAATTTATATTGATGAGAATGTTATAATAATTGGTTTGTAACCATCATTGAATAATTTGGCAAAAGTTAGATAGAAAACCTTTAGCTTTTAGGACAGCTAAAATAAACTTCCATCTTACTGTATCATAAGCTTTAGAAAGATTTAACTTGAACATTAAATTTCAAACTCTGCAAGGATGATCAATATCCAGAAAAAGCTCTTGAGTTAGAAGAACATTATCAGCTATATGCCTACTCTTAACAAATGCAAATTGATTATTGGAGATAATAAAGGGTAGAAGTTTTTGTAGTATGACCTCAAGAATTTTACTGGTAATCTTTGAAATAACCGTAGTAAGAGCAATTGGCCTGAACTTATCCCAGCTACTCTTACTATCATCTTTTGGTAAAAGAGTTATGGTAGACATGACAAAATAGTTAGGCATATTGACACATTTGAAGAAGCTTTGTACAGCTACAACAACCTCATTTTTTTTAATATAGACCAAGATTTGATGTAAAAATGGGAAGTAAAACCATCTGCATCTGCAGTTTTCTCCCCATCAATAGTCCTTAAAATCTTCTAAATTTCATCTTCAGAAGGAATATAAGTCGGATCAAGAGTGGAAGTAAAATGTATATTAGGAACAAATAGAAAGCTTCAAAAAAATTAAAATTACAGATATATGGAACATTCATAACTCCTGAAAATATTGTACTGCATTAAGTGAGATCTGATCAGTATCATGTAACCAAGAAACATTACCATCCTTGATCTTAAAATAGCATTCGAATTCCTCCTATATTTAATACAAACATGATATAATTTGGTATTTCGATCCCCATCAATAAATCTCTTCATAGCAGCTTTTTGTTTGAACAAATTTTCCTCATACTTAATTGCTTAAACCAGATTAGCATTAGTAGAAACAAGTTCTTCCTTAATAATAAGACCCAGAGCTACATCAGTTTATTCTTTAATAAGAGCTTTTTCAGCCTCTTTAACTTTATGAGAAAGATCACCAAAAGCATTCTAATTCCAGGATATAAGCTGTTGAACCACTAATTTTTTGACAAACCAAAGTCTTTTCCAAGGAGCAAGAGTATCATTAGGAAACCATACAAATTTTATAAAAGAGAGAAAATCACAATGTTCATTCCAAACATTGAAAATTTTGAATCTAGCCTGGGGTTTAGAACTTGAAATAGAAAAAGAAAACAATAAAGCTCTATGATCAGAACAAGTATAACGAAGATGGGAGACCATAGAGTACTGATAAGTATCCATCCACTGAGAATTTACTAGGAATCTATCCAATCTTTCATGTGACTTCCCTCTTTTTCAAGTATCTAAAGGATCTTGGAAAAGAAGTTCAACCAACTGAGTAGCAGTAATGTTATCAGAAAAAATAGTCGTTTTTTTTCTAAATCAATAGGTTTACCACACCACTTCTCATTAGGGTTTTCCACACTATTAAAATCACCACTAACTAACCAAGTCCCTTGAATAGTAGTTTCCAATGTTTTTGAATGTCTTCAAAGCTTCTCCTTATCTCCTAGTCTACTACTAGCATAGATAATAGTAGCAGTAGTATCCAAATACTCCCACTTGAGAAGAACATTAAGAAATTGATCACGATTCACAATTACATGATACTGAATGTCTTTTTTTTCAAAATAACCATATTTTACAATTGGTATTAGAAACAATATGAAAATGAGAAAAAACTTCTAGTAATCTTTTTAGGAAGAGTGTGAGTAAGAGGTTCCAAAATAGCAAAACAAGCAAAATGATGAATTTTATTAATATTTTTAAGTCTCATCAAAGAATTGGAATAAGAGATTCCCCAGATGTTCCAACACATAATTTTGATCATAGATTTGAAGTTTTGGAGACTCTAATAGGTCTCCCGGGTAACTGTTTCTGACAAGGTTCTACTAAATTATCATTTAGCTGATTTTTTTAACTCCCAATTTCCTTTATGTTTCCTTCTACTTTTCTGAGCTTCCCAATTCTCCAACATAGAATGTCTGAGATGATGTAACCAGTCATCAGCAATATCAATTTCATTTGAAGAGTTAGCAATAGGGTAATTAATCCTTTCTGACATCTCAATGACAATATTAGAAGGTAAACATGATGAAGTAGCTTGTTTTGTAACTGGATCAGTAATATTGTGAATATTTATTTGCAACTTTGTTTGAATTGGAGAAAGAATATGTAATGTTATGGCTATAGGTTTAGCAATCAATGTACCATTCCTATTAGTATTAATTTCTTGCAGGCCATCTCTTGCTTCCAATGACATACCAACATAATTCAACACATTATCAGTAACAATATTGATAGTTATATCATCTTTTTGAATAAGAGTTTCCAGCTGAGGAGAAGAAATTATCTGCAGTGGAATAGAAATAATATCAGAGGGAAAACTCTGCTTCTGAATAAGCTCTTCCTCTCTATTAAGAACATTGATATTCTTTTTCCGAGATCTCAAAGAAGGATTAAGTCTATAACATCTTTCTTTAGTATGGCCAAACATTTTACAATGGTTACAATAGAAAGGTTTTTGTTCCATCATAATGGATTTCCAATAACCATTATGTTCAGTCCCTAACTAAACTTCATCAATTTTAAGAAGAGTTATATCCCTTTCTACTAAGATTCGAGCAACTGAAGGTCGAATTAAATTAAAAGTGGAAATATCCAATTTCATGGGTCTACCAAGAATGGATCTAATGGAGAATGAAACTTGATGATTAAAGAAAGGGAGTTTTAATACAAGTAATTTAAACCATATAGGGATGATAGGAGGTTCATGTGTAGGGTTGAAATTTGAAGACCATTTCAATATCTTCATTGGTGCTCCATCAATAACAGCCGATGTATTGGAAAAAATCTGAGCATAATCCTCTTCCCCTCAAAGATGAATCATAAAATGAAGGCCATCAAAAATCCCTACCTTCGAGCTTCCTGCCATTTTGAAATCATCAAAGACTCTTCAAATGATATCCATCTTGGGATGTCCTAATTGAAGTTTACCAATTTAGGTAAATTTGTAATTATCAGATAGTTTATCATTATCAGACTCAGAGAAAACAATAGCATATTTGCCTGCTTTCTTGGACCGATTCTTGACAAAGATACAATCAACCCTGCCAGCCATGGAATCATGGTAAAGTTGCAAGAAGATCTGTTTATCTCTCAAAAAAGTACCCTGATCCCTGGATGCTGCTAAAATGCACACTACAACAATAATTCAAATTATATTTTACTTATATTTCCTTAGTTTGCAACAAAACCAAAAACTTGATCCTGAAGAAAAATAAAAATTTAACTTTTAATTTATATATATTGGGATACTACGCAAGTATACATATCGTTATCAAGTAATATATGACTTTTTGATTAAGCCCTGAATATCGAACCCACAGGGAGAATACGCAATATGCACTATTGAACACCAAACTTTCTATTAAAAAAAAAAGATAATTATCTAAACTAAAGTTGATTTTTGCAATAATGCAAATTTAAATATTTTTGGTATTTTCAATATTTTGATAGAACAATAATAATTTAAAAAGATAACTAGATTTTTTTGTAGAAGAAAAGCACTAAATATGAAAATATTTTTCTTCTTATTATGAATCAGTAATAAGTATAGGAATTCTGTTGTGGAAGTATGCAAATTGTGTTGTGTCAAATAGGAGCAATAATATTCTTTACCCTTACTAGAGATGCTTGTTGACCTCACTTTTGGTTGAGGTTTAGTTTTTCCTCTTTAATAGCCTAAGGTTTAGCCATAGGACTTTTCTATTGACTATTCTTAGAAAACTAGAAAAGGAACCCCTCACCATTAGAAATTCTAAATTCCTCTTTACCAGCTTGAAGTTCCACATATTGGTCCTAACGTCTAGAACTTAGTAGGTGGGCTCACTATGGGGAAACTCAAGATGAGTCACCCTTAGGACTGTTGGACCTTAGGGTTGACCGTGGGTGTTGTTCTAGGGCTTAAGGCACTTACACTCACAATCACTCACTACCTTAAACCCAGAATTTCCTGACTTTGGTCCCTTGATACTTTTGGGAGACTCATGTAAGTGGTCCCATAAACCCATTATCCCTAGACTATGGTTTGACTAAGATCACTACATAGAGGACCAAAAATGGGATTTCCATTGGTCCATGGCTTATTGATGGTGGTTGGCACTCCAACTCTACCAAGATACGCAACTTAGTCTTTTGCCCCTAAACTCCCCCAAATTACCTAGATACCTTTGGGACCCCAAATTTGGCCAAAATTTTCAAGTTTACCCAAAATACCCAAGTTGGTTCAAAAAAAGAAAAAATCATTTCAAATACCTTGAAAGACACCCAAACTACCCAAAATCACTAAAATTGGCCAAATTACCAAAATGCCCCCTCCTTAGCCCAAAATTCCAAAAAAATCTCAAAAATTCCCAAAACCTCTCAAATATTCCTAATTTCATTTTTCAAAACTATAACATGACCCAATTTGGTAAGTTTGACCACTTTTGACCAAAACTCCCAAATTGCCCTTTAAATGATCATATTTTCCCCAAATTACCTCAAATTTCTATCAAATTGGTCTCAATTTCCCCCAATTCAATTCTAAACTCAAATTCACCCTTGATGTGATTAATCTAGACCAAATACAAGCCCAATTGGTCCATGATTTGAACCCAATTTTGAGCTGAACCAAAAATCCAATTTTGGCCCTATGACTTGGTTCCACCAAATGAAACCCATGACCTACTTTGTTTGCCACAATTGGTGTTGAAAAATCTTCATAACATTCCTACACATCAAATTTGACCTTTAATTTGCCTTGGTAAAGCCCCAATTTTATTTAATTTCAACTTAAGCCCAAAAATCCCCAATTTTGCCTCAAAATAGTCATGTCCTCAAACTACACTAAATTGAGGGCCTTAACTCCAAAATTTCCACTCCATCTCTTCATGAAAAATCTTCACAACATCTCCCTTGATCATGTGGACCATTCAATTTGGACATAGCCCAAGGCTAACCCAACCTAGACCCATGTCTAGCCCAACATGCCTAAATTAACCAAATCTCAAAAAATCCCTCAAATTGACTCACCAATTGAACTCAAAATTAGTTCAACCCTTCACCAAAGATCTTTATAACAATCATCTACACAATGTTGATCAATAAATTGGGTCAATTGACATGGCTAGTCTAGCCCAAATCCAAGTTTTGATCACTTGGACCCACATTGCACCCATGCACTAAAGGTGGCCTAACTATCCTAAAGTCATCAAGTTAATGACTCCACAGCCATGAATTGGACCATAGTGACCAGTCTAAATCCAATGAAACCACTTAAGCTAAGTCATGGACCAAAGCTCCCCTAAATTAAGGGATTTAATGCCATATTTGCTTAAGCCTTGGATATTTTTGCCAAAATACTAAAATTATTAAATTGTTGTCACATATTCCCTTGGCTTACCTGATCTTCCTAGCCACCTCCCCTGGCTGGTCGACCGGCCTAGTGGCCAAAAAATGGCCAAAATGAGAGCAACCCCATGGGATTAAACCCAATTCAAACCTAGAGGGCACATCATCCAAATTTAAGCTTAGAGCCTCTCTGCCCTCCACCTAGGCAACACATTTCACCCCCCAATTGGCCATGGCAGCAAGCCTAAGGACATTTTTATAAAATGCTCCCCTCCACGACCATGGAAAGAGAGCTGAAAACTCCTCTAAGAGACTTCCCCAAATTGATCCCAAAGCTTCTTTGAGACCTCCTGAGTGCAACCCAACCACCACATTGCCCTGAATCCTTTTGCTGGAGCACAATTTCTGAGCTCAAAACCTTGTCGGAGACAGGACAGAGCTCTCCACACCTTTAAACTCCACCAAACTCAAATTAAACTCACCCACACCTTCACAACATTGAAAGAAGCCAAAGCCCCATCAAATTACCCTTCCATAGAGCCCCTAGTATAGAGTTTAATCAACACCTGAAATCGGCCTTGGTCGAATTTGAGTCTAGGCATTTCACCATAACAGGAGGCTTAATCCCTAGCTTCTTTTGACCCCAACAAATGTGTCGAGACTCTCTGATCGAAGCTTCCCTTCTCAGAGCCAAGATATTGAGTCTCTCTTCCTCCCGAGCCTATTTGGATTCTCCATTTGATTAGGATCAATTAATTGCATAATTTCCGTATGGATATGTTTGTCTCACTTTGGTTGAGTCTAGGCTGAGATCTTAGGGTTTTAGTGTGGAAGGTCATAAAATCACTCTATCGGGGACGATGACGGGGAGCCATCCGATCACACGTATATCAGATGAACGGAGGAGATCAAACCGGACAACGTTTACTTACATGAACCACGGGCCGAGTCAGCAGCTACGTAGATGGCGGTGTCCAACCAGAGCTAGCCACGCATGCTTTCTGAGCTGCCTAGGATACATTGAGCGCCGCGCATTTAAATGGAAATATAGGAATTTTCTTATTTAAAAAAAATAGCCCTAGCTTTAAAAATTCGTATCTTGGTGTAGAAAAATCATAAAAATAAAATAAAAATGCCCTCTTGCTCAGTGAACAGAGGAGAAAAATGTGAAAATAATTTGGAGTCCATTTGATGCTTATTTTTTTAATTAATTAAACACTGATTTGGATGTTTTGATTCTCCATGCATGTAGTAATATCACAATAACTTGAAATTTTAGCATGTTATTGCCTCTATCTTAGGGAACATCCTCTGATTTTTTCAGAGTCAGAGGAGGTCCCTAGACAGAGATCCATATTTTTCAATTTTATGTCTATTATTTGCAGTAAATTAATCATGATAATTAGCATGTTGCTCGAAAAATTCTAAGAAATTCTTGGAAGGTTCATTATGGCTAGAGGACCCATTAGAAATAATTTCATGTGTTAAGTCATTAAGAATACACTTAATCTTTACCAATCCTAAAACACAAATAAAATTAATTTTGGAAAACACAAACAATAAAATGACTTAATTTTTTTATCTCCACTATTGTTTAGGATCCAGAGAACTCAACATAAAAATTCCAAAGCATTTTGAGTTCATTTGGTAACTTAAGTTGATTTTTAAAGATAAATATCATTTTAGCACTTAAATGATCTTTTAAAAAATCAAAATATAACTCAAAAATTTACAAAAGCTTATTTTTTTAGTTCTCTATAATCAGGGGTATTTTCTAAAAAAAATGGCATTTAAAATAAAAACTTGTTTTTTTAGCTTATTTTTAAATATTTAAATAGTTAAAAATCACAAAAATAATAAATTCATGGAAAAGTTCTAAATTGCTTTCTAAGCATTTAGGAACAATTAGGATATTTTTCCAAATTTTCTAAATAAAGATACTGAATTTTAAAGCTTAAAAATAATTTTTAAAGACTAAAATGGATTTTTTTAAAAATAATTCCAATAAATCAAATAAAACTCAGAAAAATATAAAGTTTTCTCTTCTAGGTTCTCCAACCTCAAGAAGATTTTTCAAAAATACAAAACTTAATTTTCCCCATTTAAAATATTTTATATTTAATAAATACCCCATAACATAAAAGAATTCTTAAAATTCAAATAAAACTAAAAAAATCATGAAATTTTGTCCAATGGCTTCTTTGGTCAAGGTGTACCTCCAGTAACAATTTCAAGGGATTAAGATTTATCTTCGTCAAGTTAGGAATTTTCTTTAAAGAATCCTATTTTTGCATGAAAATAATTATATAAATAAAATTAAATTTTGAAAAATCACATTTTCTCCTCTCATGTCTTAATTGACCTAGAATGACGTAGTATAAAAATTTCAAAGTAATTTGGATTAAATTTGAAAATTTATGAAGTGTTAGAGCCTTAAGGGCAAATGTATAATTTTGGAAATTTAGCCTTAATTAACATTTAAGCTTAATTCAAGGAGGGAAATGAGCAGCCTTTGATCTTATTTTTGAATGTTTGAAACACAAGGGGTTAATTGGTAGAAACCAACTTCACTTTCTTAATTGATAAGTTAATAAATTTCTAAATTATTAAAATTTGGAAGTTTATTAAAATAAAATGAACCTAGTAAGTTAATAAATTTTTAGATTATTAAAATTTGGAAGTTTATTAAAATAAAATGAACCTAGGACTTTGACTTTTGAAGTCAATAATTAATCAATTTAATACCCCTATTTTGATTTTCAAATAAAATTAACTTTCAATGTCAATTTAATACCTCTATTTGATTTTCAAATGAAATTCAAATAATGAATGATGACCACCTAAAGCTTAACCTTTTCAAAACTAATTAAAACACTCAGTTAGGTCTTAAGAGCTTAGTAGTAATCTAAGTTAAATCAAGACTGATTAAACGAGGATTAGAAAAACAAACACAATTAAAATTAAAACATCTTTCAAACACTACAAGCCCAATTAGGACCAAAATTTGGCTAAGTGTCCAATAACACTAACTTACCTTTTTAAGGGTCTTTCAAAATTTGGCTAAGTGTTCCAATAACACTAACTTGCCTCTTTAAGGGTCTTCACCCACATAATATTCAAAATTAAATTACAGATGATAATTACCCTATCTTAGGGATAATTGATACATCAATGTTCATTGAGCATTAGCGTGTTTATAAGATGAATTATTAAGCAACATAATAAGTTTAAATGAGCTCGGGGATTTTCACCAGGTGATAAGAGGGAAGCATGGACCTGCTTCTTCCTCTTAACCTATTGGATACCTCGGAGAGCTACTTAGCTTAATATGTTTTGCTTGACAAATATCATCCTTAATCAAATTAATAAGGACCCATCAAAATATGACCTAGGGTTAGGTAGTTCGTCAAAATTTTACTTCTCTGTTTCATAAAACTACCTTAACATACCTTTTGAGTTTCAGGTGGTGAAACGAGAAAATTTGTCAGGTACACTTTTACAGTTTTTAGCATTGTCTTTCTTGTACCTTCATAATGTACTTTTATACCTACAAATTTGCATGCTAAACAATAATGTCACCCTGCATGAAAACCGAAACCAAAATAATAACTAAAATCAACTAAGATAAAAATCACCTCCACAACTTTCAAAATATAAAAAAACTAAAAATTTAATCACAAACATCACACAAAACTACAAGTACAACTAAATTAAGATGTCTCTATCGGATGATCAGGAATTCCTCAGAGGAGGTAACCTATGGGTTCTAATGAGGCTTCCCATGGTCTAAATGAAATTATGGAACTCATTAAGTTGAGTTTAGTATGTTCATTTGGACTAAGTGAATCTAATAGAAAATAGTGGTGCTGGAACGAGGGAACCGTAGGATCCTAACCAGTGTCGCCCTAATCAACTTTAACATGCCCCCATAAAATTTAAGGAATTTCAACCATAAGGGCACCTAATTTGACATCATAACTTGACGCACTGGAAAACTCAAACTCATCACAGCAAGGAGCTTGGAGCTTGCATGGTGGGCAGCACGACCATCTTCAACAGCAAAACCCGTCTTCCCCAACTAAATCAAACTTCCTTCCTTAGATATAAACAACAAAGCCATAAGACTTCGAGGTTGCTTTCTTATGCAACGTAAATTCTTATGCAACGCAAATTCTTATGCAACGTAAAATATGGGGTCAGTTTGATTTCATATATTTTTTAAAAACTAAATATATATGTAAATTAAAACATTCTTCCAAAGCGGGAGACGTGATTTCAATTCCGATGACAGACACCTTCTTACAGGCAACTCCCTACAACCAAAAATAGTGCCGACAGCTTCTAGCGACTCTGCTGGGGACAAACTTTTCTCTCCATACAAATCAAAAAATATTATCTTCACACATCAGTAATATGTGCATGTCCTTCTTGGACTAAATTACCCTTCTTTCGTTGGCATACTTTACCCATTTCTGTCTTGGGAAAGTACGACTAACTCCTTGGACTTCAGGACTATCTGTTCAACCATCTTTGAACAGAGATAAGGACCCTTTAAATTTTCATGTGGGGTCGGACCCCCAATAGGTGTGTCGGTGGACTAGTTCCGCATAGACATTGTCTGCCACTAAATGGGTCCCGCACTAGGTCGTAAAATACTTCACATCTCCCTTCCAAATTTTATTTTCTATCTTGCAAATTAAACCAAATCGTGTTGTGTTGCACGCACTTTAAATTTTTTCTTATATTAATTAAATTTTACACCTCTTAATTTTTCTTAAACAAAATTTTAAAGTAATTAAGACCCGCCCGGTCTACAGATCAACCTCTACTTTCAATGCTTCCACTAAAAAATTATGAGGTTTTGGCCATATAGCTAACCCTGAAACTTTCTATTTTCAAGCCTGCTGAAATGGCCTACCCAACGCTGACCTTTTCCTGCAACCTGCTAACGAGCTACGAAGCCTGTAACCTCGCTCCTACCATCAAATTTGGAGCCAGATTTGAAGATCTCGAGGTCATCCTCGGGAAAACCATGTTTGTAGTGTTGAAGATCGTCGCACCAGAAATACAGGAACCATCTGTAGAATTTAGCCTGAACCTCCTTCAAGACTTCCCTGCCTGCAAGAAGTCTAAAACTACTACCGTCACGACAACAACCAAACCTGCTAGCCCCAATGCTGCTATGGGGAAATAAGTAATGATTATTGAGGATCCGACTGAGGGATTAACTGTCCCACCACCCGTGTTTGAAATCAGATCAAGCTCAAGGACTGTACCACTAACCCAAACCCAAAAAAGGAACCGTAACAGAAGGGTTCGGAGGGCCGTCAAAGCCCAGGCTCCTGAAAAGACACCCATTGAGGAGGAGCCTCATCAAGATGAAGAAGGATTACCGAAATTTTATCCACTCCTACGAGGGAGTAAATTCCATCCTCTGACGGATATTGATCGATATGAGAGTATCCGGAGAATCGCCGCCTCATAACCACCACTTCATGGACATGGTGGGGAGAGAAAGAAGTTCACTCCTATCACCCGAGTTAATGCAGGTTTCAAAAGGCTACCTACCAAAGAAGAATGTTTAGTTAGCGAGTTACTAAAATGAGTGGGAGATGCAATTTCCCCTCGCATGAAGAAGGAAATTTTGAAGGGAGTCAATTCCTTCAGACAATCCCACAAGACAACTAGAGTGCCCCCCACACGCATCCCCGTTTGGTTCAGTTTAGGGAACAGAGTTGATACTACAGTAGTTAATACTGATTATAACGCCACGAGGACCACAGGCCGTCGAGCGTTTAAGTCAAGATTGGGTTCAATAATCTTACCCGTCACCCATTATGGAGATATTCTTACAATCCCAAAGGTAAAGACAAGAAGATTACCTGACATTGTAGCCGGACTACACCACGGGGAGCATACTTTCCCTCGACATAACGATGTTTCTACTAAGACACTCAGTCCTTACATATCATCATCGAAAAAGAAAAAGATTGGGTACCCAAGGTTGTTGCACCGATACAGTCCAGTGAGCCCGTAGGACAAGAACAGGAAATGAAACCAGGGTCTGAAATATCTGAAATTGTCGCAAAAATAGCCAGCGAGATGGATGAACAAGTAGAGGATGTCCATCAGGGTCCTCCAGATCTTAAAGCGATCAAGGAATCAATAATTGAAGAGAAAGTTGAGAAACCAGAATCGAGATTTCTGAGTTAGCTCAAGAACACGGAGTTTCCGTCAATAGTGACAATGAGGATTTCGAGATTTCTGACTTAGCTTGAGAACACGGAGTTTCCGTCGATAGTGATGATGAAAATTTTAATTACAATGATTACTTGGAGGAAAATTTCATGGATGTCTATGTAATTGAAAGAAGAGCTGGCACATCTGCACTCGAGGCTCAACCTCACACCAAAGAGAACGCCGTAGATGAGCTGCGTAGGGCTATCCTCTTAAGTGATTAGCAAGTTAGTCTATTGGAGAAAAGAATAAAAGAGATGACCGCAACCATGGCCGCCATGGCCACTATTCAGGGGCAATCACAAGCGCCACAATTGGCTTCTCTAGAGATCAATCAGCCAGAAATCATACACATCACAGATGAAAGAAGAGAGGTTGCTTCAGCAAACAGAGATGAGCAACATAGAAAGGGTTCTCCATAATGTGCTATACCAGAAAAGGAATTCAAGCAAATGGTTGAACAAGCGTGGGACGCCTTAACCCAATCTAAGGGTGGGGCATTGGTTCTAAAGGGTAGACGTTACCCAGATAAGGTCGATGTCATGCCTTTCCCTAAGGGTTTTGTGGCCCCAAACTTCAAGATATTTGATGGGACTGGGAATCCCAGACAACATATAGCACATTTCTGAGTCAGTTGTGTCTACACAAGAAATAATGAAGCTCTACTCTTCCAGCAGTTCGTCAGTAGCTTGTCAGGAATTGCTTTCGACTGGTACGCTGACTTGCCCAACAGGTCAGTTAAAACATTTTCTGATTTCGGACAACTGTTTGTGAAATGATTTACCGGGGCACAACACCATGTGTCTATTGGAGAGCTCATGATGGAAAAACAAAAGCCTAGCAAAACTTTGGTGGACTACATTTTGAGATGGAGAAACCTTAGCATGAAATGTGAACCCCAGCTACAGTAACATCATGCGATTGAAATTCTACTCAAGAGAATTCATGGGCCAGTAGCTTTCATGCTCAAGGGACTCACAATCAAATCCTTCAAAAAGCTACTCAGTAAAGCCAACAGTCTTCAAAAGGAAATAAAGCACATGGAGCCACACAAAAAGGCTAAGGTGACAATTGTGTTCGAAAAGAAATCAAGAGTAGTAGCGATCATCAATAAAGGAAAGCAGCTGATGAAGATATATGCAGAAGAGCCTCATCATTCTTTGTCACAGTATACTCAGAAATAGAGTAGTCAATCCAAGACCGCCTCAAGAGGGATCACCTCGAATAGGGGATAAGAAAATGTCCCTGTTAGAATGACGTAAAATGGTGTATTCTTTCAAAGATGAAGCTATACCTAAAATATTCAGAAGTCTGATGAAGAAGTCGGAGTTCAGACTACTAGATCCGGAGAAGCCCGAAGAGGTGGATAGGAAGAATGAACCAAATTATTTCCCATATCACCGGTTGCTTGGGCACACTATAGAAAAATTCTTCTTCTTTAAAGACTGGTTTGAGAGGAACCTTAAAGAAGGGAACATAACAATCCCGAAAGAATACTTAAGAGAACCTAAAAAAGGTTCCATAAATATGATTTCGGCCGAGTCAATCTCCCTAATTGATCCGTATACTGGAACAGATGGATGAATTATAACTTGGGATGAACTCAAGAGGGTCCTCATTCAAATACATGATCCATAAAAACAATCTTCTGCATATACCAGAGAAGAAGGATGGAATAAGTTCTGGAGCAGATCATCTAAGAAAATACTGAACAAGATCCAGTCTGCATCAAGACAAGTCTCCATTCAGAGTCTGCATCATTCCAAGCATGAGATGAAGGTTTTGTCAAGAGATCTGTCATCATCAAGGACAAAGAAGAAGAAGAAAAGATTCACTACAAAGATTGAGAGTACAGGGGGTAGGATAGGGACCGCCTTTACCAGATTAGTTGTCTCGAATTCGAGGAAGAAAATCCTCGAACCCCTAACTTTGTATGATTATCTTTCTGTCCCTCCGGGGTCTTATGAATACACTGATTGTGATTTCGACTATGTTTTAACTGTTTCTAGTGATAACTTAACTAATTATGACCAATCTAACTTTGATCTTGATCCCCAAAACATTCCTCAAATCATACTTGAGTCTGATGAACTCGTTGTCAAGTCTAAAGAAGATATCAATGATATCGTTTACAATAACACTGATAACGAGGAGCCAATTCTCAAGCATCACGGTAGACCACTTACCATAAACTTAGATCGTTCCGAAGAAGAGAAGGAGATACCAGAAGATTCAACAATGATATCTTAAGAAGAAGAAATCACAGAAGTTAACTTGAGGAGAGGAAAAGTATTAACACTAAGAACAACTCCAACAGACAAAGGAAAGCAGATAATGATTAGAGAAAAGATACCTCCACCTCCACCAGTGGAAGAACCACATAATCAAGATAAAATTGGAGGATCAGACAAAGTAGATTACAATGTGCTAGCTCATCTTAGGAAGTTGTCGGCCTGATTAAGCATCTATGATGCTCTGATCCTGTCAAAGGAGGTGAGAGAGTCTCTGGTTACAGCTTTGCTTGACCTGGCTATTTGCTTAGCTCAATTGGCTAGCACATCCTCAGATGAAGTTTGTTCATTGAAAGAACGACCTAAGGTAACCTTCATAGATGAAGACTTGCTGCTCGGTACTGCCGATCACAATCGTTCACTCTACATCTCCGTCAACATCGCCAGATTTATGTTGTCCAGAGTCTTAGCAGATCCTGGAGCATCTCTTAACTTGACGAGCCTACAAACATTGGCCTATTTGGATATTGAAGATCAAGAGTTTACGACTGATAAAATGATGTTAAGAGGATTCAACCAAAAGAGAGAAAGAGCCCTCAGATCAATTACATTACTTATGAAGGTTGGAGACTCATGACAACTGCTAAATTTCATATCATCGACGTTGAGACCTCTTTTAACGCTCTGCTGGGTTGACCATGGATTCATGAACACAATATGGTTCCATCATCTCTACACCAATGCATCAAATACCGCAAAGATGGTCAAGAAAATTTAAAGGAGACCTACAACCATTTTTAGTGCATGAAGTTGGTATCCATGAAGAGGCTGCCTACTACGCATCTCCAAAGAGGACTGTCTTCTCTTGTGAAGTTACCACAAATGATGATGAAGATTCAGAAGAATTACAAAGAGGAGGTCATTCAACTCCGCTTCAGCGATCTTCCACCACTCCCTTACAATGAGTTGGTGTAGGTACTTTTAGTTCGCGCACCCGAGGTCGAGGTCAGGGACGTGGACGAGGAAGGATCAATTTATTTTTTGAACAGACTAGGCCAACCATCAACATTGGTGATGAAGACAGTTCTAAAGATGAGATAATGATGACAAGACGGAAGAGACCTCAGTACGAGATATCCCTAGAATATACAGAGAGAAGTGAATATGAAACAATGTATGATTAGATAAACCACTATGTGAATGCTATGACCCTTACTCCAATTCTCCCTCAAGAGGTCAAGAGTTTAGAGGTCAAGGAAGTCCGTAGAATTGGTTCAAAGCCGATCAAATTTTATTGTGCTTCTACCTCTACTTAGCTTGAAAAACATGTAAATTTGGATGATGATCGTAATGAATTACAGGAATTGCCTTTTGGTTACTTCTCGCCTTGTGTTCAAAAGTTAATTCAACAGGGACACTTACCAAACAAATGCCAAAAGATAAATTTCAACTTTTTGAAAAATTATGGAATGCTAGAAGTTGAACTCCCAATTCAAAGCTAACTTTGTGAAAAAAGAGCAGTACCCCACATGGTTGGCTAACATTATACCTGTTAAGAAGAAAAACAGATAGATCCGTGTTTGTGTTGACTTAAGAAATTTGAACAATGCATGTCCAAAAGACTAATTTCCACTTCCCATACCAGAGATGATGGTGGATATCGCTTCAACACACAAAATTTTCTCCTTCATGGATGGATCATCGGGATACAAACAAATCAAGATGGCTCTCGAAGATGCAACACTTACAGCCTTCAGAACACCGATCAGAATTTTGCTACACAGTGATGTCATTTGACCTAAAGAATGTCGGAGCAACATATCAGCACGCAATGACAAAGATTTTTGACGACCTCATTCACAACCAAGTAGAATGCTACGTGAATGATTTGGTCATCAAAAGTAAATAAAAAATAGATCATTTATATGATTTGAGGATCCTGTTTGAACTGTTACAATGATATGACCTTAAAATGAATCCCTTAAAGTGCGCCTTTGGCGTTACCTCTAAGAAATTTTTGGGATTTATTGTTCGTCATCAGGGAATCAAGATTGACCCAGATAATATTAAAGCTATCTTGGAAATGCCTCCTCCTAAAACTTTGAAACAACTATGTTCCTTCCAGGGGAAGTTGGCATATCTGAGATACTTTATTTCTAATCTTTCAGGTAGGGGTCAGCCTTTCTTAGCATTAATTAAAAAGGATGCCAAATTTGTTTGGGAAGAGAAATGACAGCGGGCCTTTGAGGATGTTAAACAATATTTAATGACACCTCTTATGTTGACAGCCCCTATCCCAGGAAAATCGTTGATACTTTATACCGCGGCCTTAGACGACTCTCTTGGAGCCCTCTTAGCCCAAGTCAATGATGAGGGTAAAGAAAATGCACTCTACTACTTGAATCATCGTCTAATATCGATAAAGATAAGGTATCCACCTATTGAGAAGCATTGTCTGGCATTAATTTTTGCCACCCAAAAGCTTAAACTTTACATGATTTCTCATAAGATTACCCTAATCTCAAAACTTAATCCGTTGCAATATCTGATGACCTGACCAACACTTTCCGGACGTCTAGCAAGATGGTCAATGATCTTATTGCAATTTGATATAACTTTGGTTCCCCTCCGTGCTATCAAGGGGCAGATACTAGCAGACTTTTTTGATGCACACCCACTGTCAGCTGAGTCATCTCTCAACGACGAGTTACCAAATGAGCAAATACTACAAATGAAATTTTCAAGTGTGCAACGCTGGGAAATGTACTTTGATGGCGCTTCGTCAGTCAGAAAAGACATAGGATTAGACATAGTTATACCAGGCAAAGCAAGGATCAGTTTGATCTTTATCACGCCATATAAGGGTATGTTGGGTTCTTATACCACCTGACAGAGCCGTGCACCAACAATAAAGCAGAATATGAAGCTTTAATCAGCAGATTGGGAATGACAATCTCAATGGATATAACAAACATTGCCATCTATGGAGACTCCCAACTCTTCATCCAGCAAATTGCCGGACAATACATAATTTTGAAACCAAGATTAGCAGAATACCATCAGTACATGATGAAACTCCTGGACCAGATTCTTGATGTGATTTTCTACCGAATTCTTAGGGGAGATAATGCTCATGCCGACGCTCTAGCAAAACTTACTAAGGAAATGACATATCCCCCAAAGGATTCCATTGAAATCACAGTGCAAGGAGGACAAGCCTTGTCTCAGATCGTCTTCGAAACTCTACACAAGCTCAGAAAAGGAGAAGTAATAAATACAGTTGAAAACATCAATGAAGATTTGTGCAAGTCATTAATAGAATATTTGTATACTGGAAAGTTGCCAGAAGACAAGTCTGAGGCATATCATATCACAAGAAGCGCTATGTCTTACGCTCTGATGGGAAACGTTCTTTACATAAGGTCATTCGATCAAATGTGGCTACAGTGTTTGAGCAGAACCGAAGCATAGAATATTGTCAAATAGATACATGTCAGATTGTGTGGCGTTCACCAATCAGGGCTAAAAATGAGAATGAAGATCAAAAGACTCGGGTATTATTGGCCAGCAATGATGTCTGATTGCATGGATACAACCAGAAAATGTCACTAATGCCAAGTGCATGGGGGTGGTCTTACACCAACCTCCGAATGTGCTACACCCAACTGTTGCCTTGTGGTCATTTGAGTGTTGGAGCATGAACATAATAGGTATGATAGACCCTCCATCTTCCAAAGGATAGGTTTATACTTTCCGCTATAGATTACTTCTCCAAATGGGCAGAGGCAGTACCGTTATGTGAGGTTACGACAAAACACCTTCTTCAATTTTTCAAAAGCCAAATTGTCTACAATTTTGGAGTAACACGAAGAATAACTTCCAACAATGGGACAGCTTTTAGAAGCACAAAGATCAACAATTTCGTCAAAAGACACAACATAGATTGAAGATACTTTACAATTTACTATCCCAGAGAAAATGGTCTAGCTAAAGCCTTCAACAAAACACTAGTACAAATTTTGAAGAAAACACTGTATGAAAATAAAAGGGATTGGCACAACAAACTATTAGAAGCCTGTGGGCCTACCGGACGACTTTCAGGACTCCCACTCAGTGTACACCCTATATGCTCGTGTACGGGTTCGAGGTCATGCTACCGCAAGAAGTCCAGACACCGTCTCTTAGAGTTGTTGTTGCCAACCAACTCATAACAGGAGAAAGTGCAAAACTCAGACTTGAAGAATTGGAAAGTCTTGAGACAAAACGACTATAATCACAACAACATTTGGAGCTTTACCAGGCGAAGATGGTACAAGCCCATGACAAATTGGTTCTCCCAAGGACATTCAAAGTTGGTGACCTCGTACTTATGCTCAAAAGGCCTATTCTTGTGCACCGCACAATAAGTGATAAGTGGAAATTTTGAGCCAACTTGTGGGGGACTATTTATCATTGAAAAGGTCTACACAAGAGGAGCCTACCAGTTAGTGGACTTCCAGTGCGAAAGAACCATGTTACCAATAAATGGTCAATATCTGAAAACCTATTACGCAACCTGATGCCGCTTACCTTCGCTTGCTTTGAAACTTTTAAACTTTGATTATTTTGGGGGTATCTATGTGGTCAAATGTCTATTACCAAGTGCAAATTTTGTAATTAACCTCAATTTAATGAAATTTTGAGAAAAAAATTTTAAACTTCAAATTTTCTCCTTTCCACTTTTGAGTATAATGTTCCACAAAATTTAACAAAATTCATATATAAGTAAACAATTTGTTTCACTAAAATAATATAAAATTTACTTCAATAAATACTTTGTTTTTTTCTTGTTCATGCCAAGTTTCGGCTCACTGACAATTTTCCTATCGTTTGCAGAAAAATGTCAGGACAGAGGTTGATCTTTGCTTTCAAGGATGGCTAGAGCCTTGCACTGAATGAGAAGATGGAGCCGCAGGGCGGTACCCTAGACTTTAACATGGAATTTAACCAGGTCGGCATGGAATCAAAGTTCTTTTGATGAATGTAGTCAGCTGCAGGGAGAAAGAGGGATTGCCTTCACTGCTGAGGGTGACCGCCAAAGATAATGCATCACATAAAGACAAGAACATGATAATAGAGAAAGATCTGATGGAATGGCCCAGCCGTCTGCCCTCCATGATAGCCACACCAGCCGGGGGCCTAGTAGTAGCCAATAATGAACAACTGTCAGATGCTTCGCTTCATAGGACGCAACACAGAAACGCCATCTACAAAAAATAGAGGGCTTTTCTATGAGAAGAACACAGACGTCAGGAGAAACAAACAACTTACTCACCCTTATTCCTGAGGGGCATATCTATGATCCAAACATTAAAAAAATTCTGCCAGTCTACCCACCACAGATGAGGAATCGGGGTTCGTTACAGAGCCAGAGACACCTACAACTTTAGATGTTTTATGCAAGGGTTGCTTGACGTGAAATGCTGAGATACCTGTAGGGACATCAGCCATAAGGGCGTTTGTAGAATGCCCAGATTGTAATGTTCTACATTTACAATGCTTCAGTACATTGGAAGAGTATACCTCCAGCACCAATGGGTCTCAGACTTCAGATTTTATGATGGATGAGCCATACGTCCCACTGAGAACAGATAAGTATATACTATGGAGCTCAGGGTCGTACATCCCACTAGATGCTGAGTCTCATGTTCCAGATCAGCCAGTGCTAGTTTGAGTTCCTGCCAATGTTCAGAGAGAGGAATGCCTGTGACAGCTACCGACTCCTAGTACAATGGAGTACTACAAAATAAACAAAGTGAATAAAAGAGAATTTAAATTTTACAAAGAAGTTCAAGGAAAAATCATCAACATACTGGAAAGACTGGAGCTATATACCGGGGTTTTTTCTGAGAGTGAAGAAAGAAGCATTCTAGACTGCATCTTTGATTTGAGAGATAAAGGCCAAGCAATCCTTCTCATTGAAAGAATATACTCTGAGCTGAAGAAATGGATGAGAGGAAAAGGATGAATCACCATTCAGTGTGTCTGTTGTTATAATTTTACAAATGATAGATAGGGAAATTTGTCAGGGATCCTTAGACATGACCAGGTAGATCCACTACCTCCTATAATAAAGTGGATGATCAAGAGAATGGTCAGATGGAACATATTACTACCTACCTGCATTCCAAATAGTTGCATCATCAACATATGTGACAAGGGAGACTGCATACCTCCTCACATTGATCATCGTGATTTTGTAAGACCCTTCTCTACGGTCTCATTTTTGAGGAAGAGCAATATATTATTTGGAAAGAGATTGACTTTGTTGGCTCTGGCAAGTTCAGAAGAACTGTAGAGATTCTACTACCAGTTGGTTCAGTTTTAGCTCTGAAAGGAAGTGGGGCAGATGTTGCCAAACATTACATTCCAGTGTATGATACCGTAGGGTGTCCGTGACCTTCCGTAGGATGGACAACAACAAAATACCATATGGATTTCAGTCAGATCCAGAACCAGAAGAGCTACTGTCATACGAGCTACGAGAGGGTTGTACCTCTAAGTACATGCAAAGGAAACTTTTATCCTGGAGCATGACTTAGAAGGTCTACTCGATCAGGAGCTTGTCGTACCTGATACAGATGGTCAGAGGGTTCACTTTTTGTTTATAGCAACATGATATGTATCTAATATACTCAGCCTACAATGTATTCATGACATGAGATGTTCTGGATGTACTTCAACATGGACTGTATATTGTACCTTTTTAGGCGTTAGCCTATGTTTGATTTGTGACATCTTTGTTGGAGCATATTAATGGAAATTTCTCTCATAAATGTGCCTTTTTGTCAGTTGCCTTTTTGTTTGATGGATGGAAGCCACAAACAACGCGTTGGTTCAGAATTTTTATGAACGAAGAAAGAAACAAAAAACCTTTAACAATAAATAAAAATTAAACAAAAATAATTACAAATGAATAAACAACAAAACAAATTTCTTTTGAAAATCAACCAATTAAAATCAAAATTTTAAAGACATATTTTTGAAAAATTAAAAGTGATGAAAATTAACAAGAAAATAAAATGAATCTGTTGAGAGGATTCTCTCAGTTTCAGAGTTTCTTACACTTAGTGCACGTAACATAATTATCTTTATCTGCATTAACTCTCTTCACATCCCCGCGGAATTTCACATTATGCTCAAACCCCAACAGAACTTTACAAATCTTCTTCAACAAAATCAACATTTTCACACGACACATTTCTGCAAATTCAACATCACAAACTCTCTACACTGTTTTCATATGACTCTTGGAGTCACTACCCAAATTTTGACTCCCCATCTTCGAGATTGGTATAAGACCCCCTTTAATGAAGCATTGCATCTTATTCTTAATCTTCGAGGTCGGTCCCTGACTTCCGACTCTCTTTTCAAAAATAATGATTAAAATTCATATCTCATTTCCAAATCAATACCTAAATTCCGATTCCTTCACATATTTTCATATTCTATTCACATATTCCCCACGAATTCTCATGTGTTAATCTGCATATTTTCTACATAAGAGCACATATATTCTCATCTCACCTCTTGGGTTGGATGTGAGTCCTAGTGCTTTCCTTCCTAACATGACGCATATTTTTTCTTGTTACATCTAGAGTTAGATGTGAGTCCTAGTGCTTTCCTTCTCGATGTAGCACATATATTCTCTTATGGCCTCTTGGGTTAGATGTGAGACCTAGTGCTTTCCTTCCTAACGTGACACATATATTTTCTTGTTACCACTTGAGTTGGATGTGAGTCCCAACGCTTTCGTCTTAAATGTAGAACATATATTTCCTTGTCACCTCTTAGGTTGGATGTGAGTCATAGTGTTTTCCTTCCTAACTTGACTCATATATTTTCTTGTTACCTCTTGAGTTGGATGTGAGTCACAGCGCTTTCCTTCTCGATGTAGCACATATATTCTCTTGTCACCTCTTGGGTTGGATGTGAGTCCTAGTGCTTTCCTTCCTAAATTGATGCATATATTTTCTTGTTAACACCTGAGTTGGATGTAAGCCCTAGTGTTTTCCTTTCTTAATGTAGCATATATTTTTCCCGCCACCTCTTGGGTTGGATGTGAGTCCTAGTGCTTTCCTTCCTAACGTGACACATATATTTTCTTGTCACCTCTTGAGTTGAATGTGAGCCCCAGAGCTTTCCTTCTCAATGTAGTATATATTTTTCCCGCCGCCTCTTGAGTTGGATGTGAGTCCTAGTGCTTTCCTTCCTAACGTGACACATATATTTTCTTGTTATCTCTTGAGTTGGATGTGAGTCCCAATGCTTTCCTTCTAGATGTAGCACATATATTCTCTTGTCACCTCTTGGGTTGGATGTGAGTCCTAGTGCTTTCCTTCCTAACGCGATGCATATATTTTCTTGTTATCACTTGAGTTGGATGTGAGCCCCAGAGCTTTCCTTCTCAATGTAGCATATATTTTTCCCGCCACCTCTTGGGTTGGATGTGAGTCCTACTGCTTTCCTTCCGAATGTGACACAAATATTTTCTTGTTACATTTTGAGTTGGATCTGAGTCCCAATGCTTTCCTTTTCAAAGTAATACATATATTCTCTTGTCACCTCTTGGTTTGGACGTGAGTCCTAGTGCTTTCCTTCCTAACGTGATGCATATATTTTCTTGTTACCTCCTGAGTTGGATATGAGTCTCAACGCTTTTCTCCTCCATGTAGCACATATATTTCCTTGTCACCTCTTGGGTTAGATGTGAGTCATAGTGCTTTCCTTCCTAACGTTACACATATATTTTCTTGTTACCTCTTGAGTTGGATGTGAGTCCCAGTGCTTTCCTCCTCAATGTAGCAGATATTTTCTTCATCATTGCTTGGGTTGGATGTGAGTCCCAGTGCTTTCCTTTCTAACGTGACATATATATTCTTCCTGTCATATGTCAGTTCGAATATAACTTCCAAGTGGTTACTCGAACTGGTACAGTCCTTTCTTTCTAGAGACATATCCTTAATGATTGTCGTCTACACTGTTGTTACCCTTTTGAGCCGGATGCGACCTCTGTGTTTTCCATCTCGACTCAATCCTCCCACACAATCCTATTATCATCTTTGAAATCAATTTCAAGACACCTTAAATGGATTATGTCATCTGATTCTTATTTTGGGATTGATACCCAAATTTCAATTCCCACCTCGGGGTCAGCACTTATATATTGACTCCCATCCTTTATAAATACCTGAAATTTCATAACTCAAAATTCACTCTCTGATCCCCAGCGAGAGTCCCTACTCCTTGATTTCAATTAGACAATCACCTGCTAATTCCCCAACAGAAACAAATCACACACATAACTCTACACATACTTCTGGGTCTGTTGACTTGGGAGTTTGTAGTGGTTTTTGTTGATCTCGTCGGTCAACGCCAATATGCGCGATGTGCTTGCCCAGCACACCACACCTATTGGGGGTCCATTTGTTGACCTCACTTTTGGTTGAGGTTTAGTTTTCTTCTTTAGTAGCCTAAGGTTTAGTCATAAGACTTTTCTATTGACTATTCTTAGAAAACTAGAAAAGGAACTCTCACCATTAGAAATTCTACACTCCTCTTTACTCAGCTTGAAGTTCCACATATTGTTCATAACCTCTATCACTTAGTAGGTGGGGTCACTATGGGTGAACTCAAGATGAGTAACCCTTAGGACTTGGTTTAGGGTTTAATGCACTCACTTACACTCACATCACTCACTACCCTAAACCCAGAATTTCCTGACTTTGATCCCTTGATACTTTTGGGAGACTCATGTAGGTGGTCCCCTAAACCCATTAGCCCTAGACTAGGGTTTGTCTAAGATCACTACATAGAGGACCCAAAATGGGATTTCCATTGGTCCATGGCTCATTGATGGTCGTTGGCACTCCAACTCTACCAAGATACCCAACTTAGCCTTTTGCCCTTAAACTTCCCTAAATTACCTAGATACCTTTGGGACCCTAAATTTGACCAAAATTCTCAAGTTTACCCAAAATACGAAAGTTGGTTTAAAAAAATTCATTTCAGACACCTTCAAAGACACTCAAACTACCCAAAATCACCAAAATTTGCCAAATTACCAAAATGCCTCCTACTTAGCCCAAAATTCCAAAAATTCTAAAAAATCTCAAAAATTTCGAAAAACCTCCCAAATATTCCCAATTTCATTTTTCTCAACTATCACATGACCCAATTTGATCAATTTGACCACTTTTGACCAAAACCACAAAATTACCCTTTAAAGGCACATATTTTCCCCAAACTACCTCAAATGTCTATCCAATTTGTCTCAATTTCTCCCAATTTCAATTCTAAACTCAAATTTACCCTTGATGTGACCAATCTAGACCAAATACAAGCCCAATTAGTCCATGATTTGAACCCAATTTTGAGCTGAACCGAAAACTCAATTTTGGCCCTATCACTTGGTTCAACCAAATTGAACCCTTGGCCAACTCAATTTGCCACAATTTGTGTTGAAAAATCTTCATACAATTCCTACACATCTAATTTGACCTTCAATTGGCCTTGGTAAAGCCCCAATTTCATTTAATTTCAACTTAAGCCCAAAAATTCCCAAGTTTGCCTCAAATTAGTCATTTCCTCAAACTTCACCAAATTGAGGTCCTTAACCCCAAAATTTCCACTCCATGTCTGCATGAAAAATCTTCACAAAATTTCTCTTGATCATGTGGACCACTAAATTTGGACTTAGCTCAAGGCTAGCCTAACTTAGAACCATGTCTAGCCCAACATGCCTAAATTTACCAAATTTCAAAATATCGCTCAAATTGACTCACCAATTGAACTCAAAATCACTTCAACCCTTCACCAAAGATCTTCATAACAATCATTTACACAATGTTGATAACTCAATTGGGTCAATTGACATGGCTAGCTTAGCCCAAACCCAAGTTTTGATCACTTGGACCCACATTGAACCCATGAACTAAAGTTGGCCTAACTATCCTAAAGTCATCAAATTAATGACTCCACAACCATGAATTGGACCCTAGTGACCAGCCTAAACCCCATGAAACCACCTAAGCTAAGCCATGGACCAAAGGTCCCCTAAATCAAGGTATTAAATGCCATATTTACTTAAGCCTTGGATATTTTTGTTAAAACAAAGCCTAAAATCATTAAATTGTTGTCACATATTCCCCTGGCTCACCTGACCTCCCTAGCCACATCCCCTGGCTGGCCGACCAGCCTAGTGGCTAGAAAATGGACAAACTGAGAGCCACCCCCATGGGATTAAACCCATTTCAAACCTAGAGGCCACATCATCCAAATTGAAGCTTAGAGCCTCTCTGCTCTCCAACTAGGTAGCACATTTCACCTCTCAATTGGCCATGGCAGCAAGCCTAATGCCATTTTTATAAAATTCCCCCCACCATGGCCATGGAGAGAGAGCTGAAAATTCCTCTAAGAGACTTCCCCAAATTGATCCCAAAGCCTCTTTGATACCTCCTCAGTGCAACCCAACCGCCACATTGCCCTGAATCCCCTTGCCGGAGACAGGACAAAGCTCTCCACACCTTTAAACTACACCAAACTCAAATTAAACTCACCCACACCTTCAAAATATTGAAAGAAGACAAAGCCCCATCAAATTCCCCTTCCATAGAGGCCCTAGTATAGACTTTGATCAACCCCTTAAATCGACCTTGGTTGAATTTGGGTCTAGGCATTTCACCATAGCAAGAGGCTTAATCCCTAGCTTCTTTGGACCCCAAAAAACGTGATGAGACTCTCTGATCAAAGCTTCCATTCTCAGAGCCAAGGTATTGAGTCTCTCTTCTTCCTGAGTGTATTTGGATTCTCCATTTGATTAGGCTTAATTTAGTTGCATAATTACCATATGAATATGTTCGTTTCACTTAGATGAGTCGGTAGGATCAAACCTGAGGTGATTTGGTTGAGTCTAGGCTGAGATCCTAGGGTTTTACTATGGACGGTCAAGGGATCACTCTATTGGGGAGGATGACGGGGAACCATCCGATCGAGCGTGTATCGGGTGGATGGAGGAGATCGAGCCGAACAGCGCTTCCTTACATGAACCGCGTGTCGACTCAGCGGCTACGTGGATGGCGGCGTCCAACCAGAGTGCGGCACACATGCTTTCGGAGCTGCCTAGGATACAGTCAGCGCCGCACGTTTAAATAGAAAAATAGGAATTTTCTTATTTAAATAAATAGTCTCAGCTTTAAAAATTCATATCTTGGTGTAGAAAAATCATAAAAATAAAAAAAATACCCTCTTGCTCAGTGAATAGAGGAGAACAATGTGAAAATGATTTGGAGTCCATTTTATGCATATTTTTATTTTAATTAATTAAACATTTATTTGGATGTTTTGATTCTACATGCATGTAGTAATATCACCATGGCTTGAAATTTTAGCATGTATTACCTCTATCTTAGGGAACATCCTCTGATTTTTCCACAGTCAGAGGAGGTCCCTAGATACAGATCCATATTTTTCAAGTTTGTATCTATTATTTTCATAAATTAATCATGATAATTAGCATGTTACTCAGAAAATTCCAAGAAAATTTTAGAAGGTTCACTATGACCAGGGGACCCCTTGGAAATAATTTCTTGAGTTAAGTCATTAAGAATACACTTAATCTTCACCTACCCTAAAACACAAATAAAATTAATTTTGAAAAACACAAACAACAAAATGACTTAATTTTTTATCTCCACTATTGTTTAGGATGCAAAGAACTCACCATAAAAAAATTCCAAAGCATTTTGAGTTCATTTGGTAACTTAAGTTGATTTTTAAAGATAAATATCATTTTAGCACTTAAATGATTTTTAAAAAATCAAAATATAACTCAAAAATTTACAAAAACTTATTTTTTGAGTTCTTTGTGATCAGGGGTATTTTCTAAAAATAAAATGGTATTTAAAATAAAAACTTGTTTTTTAGCTTATTTTTAAATATTTAAATAAATAAAAATCACAAATATAATAAAATTTATAGAAATTTTCTAAATTGCTTCCTAAGTACTTAGGAATAATTAGGATATTTTTCCTGATTTTCTAAATAAAGATACTGAATTTTAAAGCTTAAAAATAATTTTTAAAAGCTAAAATAGATTTTCTCTAAAAATAATTCAATAAATCAAATAAAACTCAAAAAAATATAAATTTTTCTCCTCTGAGTTCTCTGACCTCAGGAAGATTTTTCAAAAATACAAAACTTAATTTTTCCCATTTAAAATAATTATATTTAATAAATACCTTAGAATTTAAAATAATTCTTAAAATTCAAATAAAATTCAAAAAATCATGAAACTTGGTCCAAATGCTTCTCTTGTTAGGATCTACCTTTAGTAACAATTTTAAGGGATATGGTTTTACCTTGGTCAAGTTAGGAATTTTCTTTGAAGAATCCTATTTTTCCATGAAAGTAATTATATAAATTAAATTAAATTTTGAAAAATCACATTTTCTCCTCTGATGTCTTAATTGCCCATTAATGAAGTAGGATAAAAATTTCAAAGTCATTTGGATTAAATTTGATAAATTATGAAGCGTTAGAGCCTTAAGGGCAAATGTGTAATTTTGGAAATTTAGCTTTAATTAACATTTAGGCTTAATTCAAGGAGGGAAATGGGCAACCTGTGATCCTAATTTGAATGTTTGAAACACAAGAAGTTAATTGGTAGAAACCAACCACACTTTCTTAATTAAAAAGATAAGTTAATAAATTTCTAAATTATTAAAATTTAGAAGTTTATTAAAATAAAATGATAGGACATAGGGGTATGACCTTTGAAGGCAATAATTAATCAATTTTATGCCCCTATTTGATTTTTAAATGAAATTCAAATAATGAATCATGACCACCTAAAGCTTAACATTTTCAAAACTAATTAAGACACTCACCTAGTTCTTAAGGGATTAGTAGTAATCTAAGTTAAATCAAAACTGATTAAATGAGGATTAGAAAAACAAACACAATTAAAACTAAAACATCTTTCAAACACTACAAGCCCAATTAGGACCAAAATTGGCGAAGTGTTCCAATAACACTAACTCGCCTCTTTAAGGGTCTTCACCCACATAATATTCAAAATTAAATTACAAATGATAATTACCTTATCTTAGGGATAATTGATACATCAATGTTCATTGAGCATTAGGGTGTTTATATGGATGAATTATTAAGCAACATAATAAGTTTAAATGAGCTCGAAGCTTTTCACCAAGTGATAAGAGGGAAGCATGGACCTGCTTCTTCCTGGATGCCTCAGAGAGCTACTAAGCTTAATATGTTTCCTTAATCAAATTAATAAGGACCCCACAAAGATATGACCTAGGGTTAGGTAGGTCGTCAAAATTTTACTTCCTCGTTTCATATAAACTGCCTTAACATGCCTTTTGAATTTCAGGTGGTGGAATGAGAAGACTCACTTGGTACACTTTTAAGTTTTTAGCGATGTCTTTCTTGTACTTTCATACTATACTTTTATACCTGCAAATTTGCATGCTAAACAACAATGTCACCCTGCATGAAAACCAAAATCAAAACAAAAACTAAAATCAACCAAGATAAAAATCATCTCCATAACATTCAAAATATAAAATAATTCAAAATTTAATCACAAACATCACACAAAACTACAATTGCAACTAAATTAAGATATCTCTATCGGATGATCAGGATTTCCTTGGAGGGGGTAACCTACGATTGCTAACGAGGCTTCCCACGGTCTAAATGAATTTATTGAACTCATTAAGTTGAGTTTAGTAAGTTCATTTCTGCTAAGTGAATCCAATAGAAAATAGTGGTGTCGGAACGAAGGAACCGTAGGATCCTAACCGGTGTCGCTCTAATCAACTTTAACATGCCTCCCTAAAATTTAAAGAACTTCAACCATAGAGTCACCTAATTTGACATCATAACTTGACACACTGGAAAACTCAAACTCATCACAGCAAGGAGCTTGGAGCTAGGATGGTGGCCAGCACGACCATTTTCAACAGCAAAATCCGTCTTCCCGAACTAAACCAATCTTCCTTCCTTAGATATAAACAACAAAGTCATAGGACTTTGAGGTTGATTGTTTATGCAGCATAAATCCTCACCTTATCTTTAGGTCTTTGTATAACCCTGTTATACAATATAAGCCCTAACTCGTCTTAGGATCCCGAGGTTGTCGTTTGTCACTACCTAAATCCTCATATCTTTCAGACTATTTGTGTAATCGTTTCACACGAATGTAAGCCCTAACAAATAAAATTGAAAGGATGAAACACCGAAATATTTCTCCTCAAAACTTAAGCCAAAAATTAGGATAGCTTGGGAAGTCACCGAGGTTCTCCTCTAGATCCATGACATCTCATAGTTCTTCCTCCTTTGGACTCTACAACAACGTGTTCCAAATTTAAACCAATCCCCTTTCACACCTCTACATCCGATCTCATTGAAAAGTTCTACCATTTGAAACTCCTTGAAGATAATATTTTCTGATTTTTATCGAGCGTCTTTTTAGGTGACTTTGGTCGTTTAAGATGTAATTAACTATAGGGGCTTGCCCTTATAGGAAGCATGTCCGAACCTAGCTTAATACCTTTATATTAAATAAGGAAACTTGTCGGCAAATATAAAGGTTTCGCAGACCAAACGGACGTCATCTATTTAATCTTTTATATTAAATAGAGGAACTTGTCGGCAAATACAAAGGTTTTGCAGACCAATTTTTATGTTAAATAGGGGAACTTGTCGGCAAATAAAAAGGTTTTACAGACCTAACAGACGTCATATATCCCTTAGTTTATTTGATCGAGCCTCATCCTCAAGTTTTGTGTTTATCCTTTGGGATAGATACATGACTTGGGGTATAGTGCTCTTTCATTTAAACTATGAAACATATGGGGTCAGTTTGATTTCATAGTTTTTAAAAAAAACTAAATATATATGTAAATTAAAACGTCCTTCCAAAACGAGCGACGGGATTTCGATTCCGGTGACCGACACCTTCTTACGGGCAACTCCCTCCAACCAAAAAATAGCGTCGACAATGTTATAAAGAACATTGGCTAATTTGAAGTTTGAATAGTTCTGAAGACTGGCTAGGTAGGGAAGATACTGACTCTCACTCTAGAGTTCCCTCGATTCCCTCCACCTGGGGGCTAACATGTTGTATCAAAAACTAAAATAATAAACCAAGTTGGGGGCTTTAACCTGTCACTTTAAAGTCCTCTAACTCTACACCTCAATGAATATTTCCCTATATATTTGCACTCAATTATATGAACTATATTCTCATTCATACAACCTCATGTGATTCTTTCCAATTGTTGATTGAGACAATACTAGCCCGGTTCTTACATGTTCTCACAATAAATTTTAACATCTGGATTGGCCAAATCAAGAAGTCATCCCAGTTCTTACATGTTCTCACAACAAATTTTAACATCTGGATTGGCCAAATCAGTTGTTGACTGAGACAATACCAGTCTGGTTCTTACATGTTCTCACAACAAATTTTAACATCTGGATTGGCCAAATCAAGAAGTAAAACAATACCAGCCCGGTTCTTACATGTTCTCACAACAAATTTTAACATCTGGAATGACCAAATCAAGAAGCAAATGAAGTGCATGGATTTAAATCATCACAACTTCTTCCAACATTGTCAAATCAAGAAGTAAATGTCTGGTTCTTACATGTTCTCACAACAAATTTTAACATCTGGATAGACCAAATCAAGAAGTAAATGGTCGGCTCAGTTCTTACATGTTCTCACAACAAATTTTAACATCTGGATTGGTCAAATCAAGAAGTAAATGATCTGATTCTTACATGTTCTCACAACAAATTTTAACATATGGATTGGCCAAATCAAGAAGTAAATGAAACATGGATTTAAATTATCACAACTTCTTCTAACATTAAAGATCAATACTCTCCATAACTTTCATCCAACACTTTTAATCATGTTCTCACAACAAATTTTAACATCTGGATTGGCCAAATCAAGAAGTAAATGAAGTGCATTGATTTAAATCATCACAACTTCTTCGAACATTAAAGATCAATACTCTCCACAACTTCCATCCAAAACTAAAATCAATATAACTACTTCCAACATTAAAGATCAATACTCTCCACAACTTCCTTCCAAAACTTAATTACTTATCATTTTAAGAAGAAAGATAAAGGGATTAGCCAAATCAAGAAGTAAATGAAGTGCATGGATTTAAATCATCATAACTACTTCCAACATTAAAGATTAATACTTTCCACAACTTCCATCCAAAACTTAATTACTTATTATTTTAAGAAGAAAGATAAAAAAAACCACTCAGAATCCATGGAGAAAACAAAACCACACTTTAGTTTAAAAGAAGAAATCATTATCAAATCAACAATAAGTCTCAATTAAAACCAAAAGTAGTCTAAAATAAAAGATAAAACTTATCTCAAATAACGAAGTCACAATTAAAACCAAAAGTAGTTTAAAAAAAAAGATAAAAACTTATCTCAAATCCTCCACCAAACAGAATCTATGGAGAAAACAAAACCACACTTTAGTTTAAAAGAAGAAATCATTGTCAAACCAACAATGTCAATTAAAACTAAAAGTAGTCTCAAAACAAAAAGATAAAAACTTTTCTCAAGTCTTTCACCAAACTATTGAAGTTCCTTTTATTCTCTTCTCTTTACAATCACTTAAAATAAAATAAAATAACAAAAAGGATAAAATAAAAGTAAAAGTGGTGCCTGGAAATCTCTCTAAACTAACTCCCCAAATGAGAACTTTCAAAACTTTCCAATACTTTCAGGACTCTTTTCTAAGTCCTCTCTTCTTTCTTTTATAATTTTCTAAAATGTGTCTTGCTTTCTCTTCAAAATATGTCTAGATTCGATGTATTTTCCTAAGAGATGCGTCCTTTCATGATAATTTTCATCCATTGTGGTTATAACCACCTATTAAGCCAATGGGTGCCTCAAAAACCTCTTCAAAATTTACAGAAACTGAATTTACTCGTCCAATAATTGTCACTAGCGCTTAAGCGAGGGGCCTTTGGAGCTTAGGCGCGGTCTTTTGTGTTTAACCGACACTTAAGTGTTGGATCTGATGCTTATGCGCCAAAACACTTTTGCACAATTTTCATCTTTTTGCTCCAAATGTGATCCTTTTTCACTCCTTTAAGCTTTTTTCACCCTTTTTACATGTATCTGTATGAAAAATACAAAAATACATTCCATTAAAGCGCAAAATCTCAAAAATAGGAATAAAAATATGTCTAAAAATAATATATATTTTAGGTTTATCATACCCCAATTGATCTGTCAACTATATCAGCAAGCAAGCCCTTCCCAAAATAATTTGGGTCAGCAACAGATAAATCATGTGCCATAATTTCCAAATAATAGAATCAACAACCAAAACATGACAAAGACAATAAATACCAGAAAGAAAGATCAGTAAGAATGTTATCTCCCAAATTCAATAGAAAGTGAAACCAATAAAGAATTGGAATCCAGAATGCCCAGCAAAAGCAAAAAATAAAGAAAGCAATGAAGATAATAATCAGGTTTTTGTTTCATGAAAATCTTCTGCCAGTGTCCCTCCTCAATGGACCCTAGCCAAATCTCCTCTACCTCGGGAAGAGTGATGTTCCTCTCCACTAATATTCTTGCTACTGAAGGTCTAGAGAGGTTAAAAGTAGGGAAGTCCATATTCAATGGTCTTCCCAGAGCAAGTCCAATATTGAAGAGGACCTTATGATTAAAAAAGTGTAGAGGAAGCCCCGATATTTTGAACTAAATAGGAGCAATAGGGGGCTCCTTGCTTGAGTTAAATTTGGGGGTCCATTTAACTATCTTCATGGAGATTCCATCCATAGAGACCGTTTGCTTGGAAAATAGTCATGCATAATTCTCCTTCAAAGCCAATTTGATTGTAATGTGTCGACCATCAACTAACCCCGAATTCTAAGCACCAGTGAAATGGAAATTTTCAAAAAACCTTCTAACAATTACAATCTTGGGGTGTCCAAGCTGGAATTTGCCTATTAGGATGAATTTGCAATCAGCCTTCAAGGTAACTAGATCCTCTTCCTTGTAATATATATATATATATATCTAATATATATATATATATAATGGGTCCTTACACGTTAAAAGTAAAAAAGGTTACAAATTGGGGGAAGGAGAGTGGATCCTCGTGTAAAAGCAAAGAAAATATAATAAAGTCCTAGGGGTTCCACTCTCCACAGTACAACTCCACTTGAAAATAAAAGAAAAGCTTAAAGGTAAGTAAAACCCAAAAATACATGTATTCCCACAAAATGTATACCAAAAAGTAAAAGTATACCCAAAAAGGACATGTACACCAAAACCCAAATTGTCAGTATGCTAGAACAGCAAAAGAGTAGTAGAGGCTTTCTAAATGGATAAGTAACACATTGATGGACTGTCGAAACTTGCACAAAGTAAAACAACCCTATTCCAATAAAAGAAGTGATTACAACATAAAAGAATCTTCAAATCCTTGAAGGCATTGCGAGGTGAGCTATAAAGAGTCTCATTAAAGTGATGATCCGCGGGCCAAAATTGGTTAATCCCCCAACTGACATAAAATAAAAGAGGCAGATAGTAAAGTTTATCCTAGTCCTGAAGGCCTACATTAAAAATCGAATTTGAGAGAAGGCAAATCCATAATAAATACTGCAAATCATGATCATTCTCCTAACCACTGATATCAATTCAGAAATAGATAATCCGTGAGAAAGAGTAAACCAGAGAAACATGGTCATATAAAGATAGCCAATCAAGCAATACAAATCTCATAATCTGTAACCAACAATTATAAATTGAACCCACCAAATCCTTCCAAAATGGGTGGAACAAAAAAGTCCTACCAGCAAAGTATAAAATATAAGTGCCGCTATCTCAAATCGAGTCAAACTCATTACTGTGTCCATAAAACACATCCATTAATTGATAATGCAGAAGAAGATAGGCAAGAGTAGAACTCATATCCCCAGAGGAATAATGAGTCATAGAGGAGGCACTGTAATGGGTCTAAGTATATCAATTCACCAATTTATAATAATTAAACAAGAAAATCTCAGTCCGCAAAGACTAACCAAACCAACGAATAAAGCCAACAAGAGTTATCATGAAAAGGCCAAAACTAAGGCCCCCACACCCAAAACAAAGGAAGTAAATATAAGTAGAATTCTTAATATCAAAGTAGCAGGTTCTTCCAAGATAAGCCAAAAACCGAGGGCCCAACAAAAAAATGACTTCATGCTTAAAATCCTAAAATTTCTAGCCAAGTAAAAGCTCTAGCAACATTTTCAAAATATGCAGAAAAAGGCAATCCAAAATAACCAATACCAAATCCATAATGTGCAAAAACAAAATCAAATAAGGGGGTAGCACCTTAAAAATGATACCCATAATATAAGAGCTGCTATCAGCAATCAAGGCAGACTCACTACTGTGTCCAGAAAACACATTCGTTAATAGATAAAGCTGAAAAAGGCAGGCAAGAGCAAAACTTGTATGCCCATAGGAGTAATGAATCATAGAACAAGAAATGTAATGGCTCCAATCATAACCATTGACTAATTTATAATAACAAACCAAGATATTTTTAGTCTGCAAAGACTGTCCATACCAATATAAAAAGCCAGCGAGTTCGTTCAAGTTAAGCCCAATGCAAGGACCCCAACAGCCGAGGCCCCAACATGGGAAGTAAATATAAGGAGTCTTCACAAACTCTAAGCAACAAGTTCTTCCATGACAATCCCAAAATTGTGGGCCCAACATCCAAAACATGTGAAGAAAAAATAAAATGGCTTCCTGCTTAAAATCCTAAGATTTTTGGCCAAATAATAGCTCAATTTACATTTTAAAAAGAGCATAGAGGGCATCCAAATCATTTTTAATAAGTTTATGCAAGTATGAAGGAGGAGTATCTCCAACAGTAGCATTTTGCAGCTTCCATTTGGCCAACCAATCAACAGTTTGATTCCTTTCTCTATAAGTAATAGAGTATAATATATTGAGACAATGCCTTTCAATAGTATACTTGGTTCTTTTCAGCAAATCTAAAATATACCAAGGTGGTTTAATCTTATCCACAAGAATGTTAAACATGATTTCAGAATCAGTTTCCATTACGATGCCATTTAAGTTTAAAGAGGTAATAATATGAAGAGCAGCTAGCACAGCATAGGTCTCAGGCTCAATTACAGAGTTGGCAATACAAGGTGAAGCAAAGTATGCAATACATCTACCAAAAGCATCTCTGCTAAGCCATCCCATACCCGTATGCGCATTTAATCAAAATGGGTTTCCTACCCTTGGCCACAGTAGGAGAGGCATCCTGTCCAAAGGACTTTCAGGCCTTTTTAAAATAAGCAACCACTCAAATGGAAGTGGTACAGGGGGTGTGACCCGTAGCTTCATATTTTTTGTTGTTTCTTTCCATCCAAATAAAACATAAGATAATAACAGGAAAATAGAAGTGCTTATTCAAAGAGGGTTCAAAACCCTTCCAAATCTCAATAAATATTCTAAAATTTAGATTAGTGGGCCAATGGATACCAAAATAGGACCCAATACAATGCAAAACTTCTTTAGCAAACACACACTCAAAAAATAGATAATTAAAAAATTCAGCACCTATTTTACAGTTGTAACACTAAGAGGCAAGTTTAAGCCTGTTCAACTTAAGTATATCATCAAGAGGGAGCAACTTATGAAAGTATCGCCAAAGGAAAAAATAAATAGATGGAGAAATAAGTTTATGCCAAATAAAAAAATGCCATTTCCATGGAGTAAAGGAATGTAAGTTAGAGTAAAGCCATTTTGTGATAAAAGTGCTAGCGTGATTCTTCCAAATAGGAAGAGCTTTATCTTGAGTTTTAATAAGAATTTTAGCTATAGCAGGACCAATTTCACCAACTAAGGAATTGAACATATCAAGATTCCATTCACCATTAATCCAACAATCTGAGACCAGCAAATTGACATCATAATCTTGAGCAGGCAAATTAGAAAATTTAGAGAGATCCCAGTCATCCTTCCAAATTGAAATACTACCATCACCAATATCCCAAAACATGAAATGAGAAGCTACATCACATGCAATAATAATAGATTTCCAAAGTCTTGAATCCCCCACTCTCCAATTGATAGTTGAAGGGTGGGAATTTTTACTATATTTATGATGCATAAATTTAGCACATAGAGACTCTCACATCCAAAATTTAAACCAAAGTTTACACATGTTAATATCAATAGTATGCTGCAAAGTTTTAAACCTAAGCCCACTAGCACTAAGAGGTTTACAAGTATAGTGCCAAGTAGTCTAATTTTTGGTAGATCTGGTGCCTTTCCAAGGAAAATTATTAAAAATCTTTTCAAAATTCTTTTGAGTGCTCTTTTTGGTTTTATGAACCTGCATCATATAAAGAGGGAGTGTGCAAAGAACACTTTTCAACAAAGTGAGCCTACTCCCGTTAGAAAGGAAGTTATTTTTCTAATCATTTATCTTGAGTTTGACCTTATCAATCACCTCATCCATCTGAGATTGCCGAGTTATACCTCTAAGAATCTTGACCCCAAGGTACTTTATAGGAAGCTTAGAGATTTTACAACCGTTAAGTTAGGAGCTCAAGTAAGGGTGTTAGGTGGAGCACCTTTTTAAGATACATGGAGCACTTAACCAAGTTGAACATCATCCCAGAGCAATTTTGAAAATATTTTAACAAAGTCATGGTAGATTTGATGGCATGTTTGCTAGCATTTAAAAACAAAATGGCATCATCGGCACAAGCAAGGTGGCTTACAACAATTTTAGAATTGTGGGAAAATTGAAGATAAGGACGCTTGTGATGCAACTTATTAATAAGGCTGGATAGGTAATGAAAAGCAATTATGAAAATAGTGGGAGAAAGAGGGTATCCTTACTTGATGACCTTACTGGCAGAAAAGAAACCATGAGCTTAACCATTAACCATCACACTATAGCTATTATTGGACAGCCATCGCTGTATGAGAGAGAAGAAATCCTATTTAAAGCCTTTAGCTTGCAAAATATTGAGAATGAAGTCCGAGCTAATAATATCAAAAGGTTTCTTTATGTTCAATTTGAGGACCATGTTGCTCCCTCTGCACTTTTTGTCCAACTCCTCAATCATTTCTTGCGCTAAAAGAATATTATCAGTAATTTCCCTACCCTTAATAAAAGCAGACTGCTGTTCAGCAATAATATGAGTAAGATGAAGATGCAATTTGTTAATAATAATCTTACTCATAACTTTTGAAATCACATTGGTGAGAGATAGAGGGCAAAAATTATCCCAAGTGATCTTATCATTGCCTTTTGGAATAAGAACTATCAGAGCAGAGGTAAAATATTTATCAGGATTATTACCAAGGAAAAAACTTTGGATAACAAGAATAAATTCTTTCTTTATGACCTCCCAACATATATGTAGAAAGTAGAAGAGAAACCATCAAGACTAGGAACTTTATTGGGGCAAATGGATTTGAAGACATTCAAGATTTCCTGCTCATCTGGAGGATAAACCAAACTAAGATTATTAGTATAATCATACTCATTCTCAGAATAAGTGGGATCTATAGGCATAGTTTGAGAAGAAGTGTGAAAGAGTTCAGTGAAAAAGCTAACAACACTATCATCAATCTCATTCATATTAGTTAAAATACTCCCATCAGCTTTTTTAATTTTTAAAATGTTATTTATGTTTCTTCTGTGCTTAAGAGTAGCATGAAAATATTTAGTGTTTCTATCCCCTACAACAAAGGAATAATCATTAGCTTTCTGTTTAAGAAAATTTCCCTCTAAAGCAATAGAGTCCAATAATGCTAAATGAGCTTTAGCAACAGTGTCCATCATATGTGGGGAAACATCAAGTTGAGCTTCCAGGGAATCAACTATATTCTGAGCATCCTGCACTTTTTTATGAACATTACCAAAGACTTGTTAATTCCATTTAATGAGGTGAGCAGTCACTTTCTTATGCAATTGCCACAAAGGCAAATGAAGGAGTCACAACGCCATCATATTTCCAAGCTTGTTGCACTAAATCAAGAAAAGAAGCATGTGAAGTCCAAACATTAAGAAATTTAAAATGAGATATGGATGGCTTGACAGTAAATGCTAAAGTAAGAAAAACAAGATTATGGTCAGAGGTAACATGACTCAAATGTTGCACCTTCACAATAGGAAAATAACTTATAAAAGCTGAATTAGCCAAGAAACGATCCAATCTCTGATAAAGAAAATCCCTCCTCCAAGTATAAGGAGATTCAGTATAGCCAAAGTCATAAAAACCTGCATTAAACATAGAGTTAGAAAATCTATTAATAAGGGTTGTCTTAACTCTGCCAACTCCTTTTCTTTCCATCGGCTTTATGATCATATTGAAATCCCCACAACCAAACCAATTCTCATTGATGATACTTCCCATAAACTCAATTTTCTAGCAAAGTAAGTTAATAAAAGTGCCTCACCCCTGAAAACCATAAAAAAAAATTGAGTAAGAATGTATTGATCCTCATCTTCAATAATTGAAAGAGTGACAGTGGGCTTCCAGAAAAACCAAATTTTGTTGTTAACATTACAGTGAGAAAGATAACCTTCAAATTTATTCAGAATTCTGTGTTTATTAACATGAACCAGAGGTTCCAAAATAACAAAAATGAGTAATTTGTGAACCTTACACAAGTTTTTAAGCCTATTAAGGGAGTTAGGGTCCTCCACTTTCTTAATCTTCCACACCATTATGTTAATCATGATGACGTGAGTCAACCCTTCTAGAAGATATAGTAGAGTTGACCAACTGTTCTCCATCTGAGTGATAAGTACCTTCATGAACAATGTTACTTGCGTTAAGTCTAGATAGCTCAATGTTACGTTTATCCTTTTTCTGTGAGTGACTTTTGCACTTGTCATTCATTTTCCAAAGTTGAAGTAACATTATCAAGAGCAATATTTATATGAACTATTTCAGAATGAGTTCCAACTATAGAAGAATGAATCATGATACAAGGAAGAGTAGATTGTTCATTATCTTTGGTGTGTCCTGCAAGAGAAGAGTGTCCATTATCAGTGTTTGCTACCACAGGCTCCTCTGTGATCGTTTCTTCATCAAGCCCCACAAGAGGAAAGTGTCTATAAGACACATTATCATTTTGTATGTGTGAATTTTCATCTAACTCCCTATTGTCATTAATCTGCATAAGTTTAGGTGTAGCATCATTACAAAAATGTGAGACATCAGCACCTAGATGTCGATCATTAGTACTCAATTGTTGAGGTATGGCTTCAATACAATTATTTATAGTTCTGTTGACCTCATTTCTGGTTGAGGTTTAGTTTTTCCTCTTTAGTAGCCTAGGGTCTAGCTATAGGACTTTTCCTGTTGACTATTCCTAGAAAACTAGACATGGAACCCTCACCACTAGAAATTTGAAAACCCTTCTCTTCTCAACTTGAAGTTCCACATATTGGTCATAACCTCTAAATACTTAGTACAAACTCTTCTCCACTCAACTTGAAGTTCCACATATTGGTCCTAACCTCTAGCATTTAGTAGGTGTCTGGTTCACTTAGCTTGAGGTTCCACATATTGGTTCTAACCTCTAAACACTTAGTAGGTGGGGTCACTGTGGGGGAAACCCTGAGGATTGCTGGACCTTAGGGTTGACCCTGGGTGTTGGTCTGGAGCTAAGGCACTCACTACACTTACCTGCACCCACAATCACTCACAAATACAAACTTAAATTTCTAGCCTAGATCCCTTGATTTTTTTGGGATACTCATGTAGATGGTCTCCTAAACCTACTAGTCCTAGGCCTATGGTCTGGCTAGAACCACTACATAGAGGACCCAAAATGAGGTTTCCATTGGTCCATGGCTTATTGGTGATGTTTGGTACCTTAAATCTACCAAAATACCCATCTTGGCCTTTTACCCCTAAAATGCCTCCTAATTACCAAAATAACCCTCTTGGGCTCAAAATCCCAAAAATTTAAAAAATTCCCATAAAATCCAAATAAATCCCAAATATTCCTAATTTCATTTCTCTCTACTACTATATGATCCAATTTGGCTAAATTGACCATCTTTAACCAACATCCCCAAATTGCCCTTTAAAGACTCAAATTTCCCCAAATCTAACTCAAATGTCCATCAATTGGGTCTCAATTGACCCCAATTCCAATACTAAACTCAAATCCACTTCTGATATGACCAAACTAAACCAAATTCAAGCTCAATTGGTCCATGATTTGAGCCCAATTTTGAAGGTCAAAACCCCAGTTTTGACCACATGACCTAATCTCACCAAAGTAAACCCATAGCCTAGTCAATTGGCCTCAATTAATGTTGAAAATTCTTTATGAAATTCCTATACATCAAAATCAACCATCAATTGGCATTGGTGATGCCTGAAATCCATTTGATTTTGGCCTAAATCCAAAATTCCCAAATTTAGCCCCAAATTGGCTAAGTCCACAAATTTCACCCAATTGATTGCCTTAACCTCCAAATTGGCATTCAATTCATGTTGAAAACTCAAATTTTATCTAACTTGATTGCCTTAACCTCCAAATTGGCACCCAATTCATGTTGAAAACTCTTCATAGGGTCCCCGTTTGCCTTAACCTCCAAATTGGCATCCAATTCATGTTGAAAACTCTTCATGAGGTCCCTATTGGATTGCTTTAACCTCCAAATTGGCATCCAATTCATGTTGAAAACTCTCAAATTTCACCCAATTGATTGCCTTAACCTCCAAATTGTCATCCAATTCATGTTCAAAACTCTTCATGAGGTCCCTATTGACCATTTATAAGCAATCAATTTGGACTTAGCCTAAGGCTAACCCAAGCTAGACCCAAGCCTAGCCCAACATGACCAAATTGATTAAAGTTCAAAATTCCTTCAAATTGACCTTTCAATTGAACTCAAAACCACTTCCATCCTTTACCAAAGTTGTTCCTTGTAATCATCTACACCAAATGAAATAATCAATTGAGCCAATTGACATGGCTAACCTAGCCTAAACCCAAGTTTTGGTCATTTGCACCCACTTGGACCCATGCACTAAATGTGACCTAACCACCCTAAAGCCATCAAATTAACTCCACCACAGCCATTAGTTGGACTTAGTGACCAATACAAACACCATGAAACAACCTAAATCAAGCCATGGACCCAAAGTTCCACAAATTAAGGGATCTTATTTCCAAAAATGCACATGCTTAAGATATCTTTGCCAAATCTAAACACATTTGCATTAAATTGCTGTGATGGATTCCTCTGGGTTCCCTAAGCTCCTAGCCACCTCCCCCTGGCCGGCCGGTCAGCCTAGTGGTCGGGAAAGCCCAAAACCAAGAGCCACCCCCATGGCACCTCACTCAAATCAAATCTAGAGGCCAGCTCATCCAAATCAAATTGAAGAGCTCCTCTGCCCTCCTCCTAAGCACCACAATGCACCCAAACTTATGCACCCCGTGGCCATTTTTATAAAAACTCACCTCCAACGGACATGGGAGGTGTGCTGAAAATCTCCCAGAGAGGCCTCTCCAAACTTCACACAGAGATTCCCTAAGATCCCCTCAGTGCATCCCAATCATTTTCCCTCATCCATTCCCATTGCCGGAGCTCAATTTTGAGCTTGAAATCCTGTCGGAAACCAGGACAGAACCCAATACACCTCCACACTTCATCAAACTTCAATTGCTTGTTCCCACACCTTCACAAGAGTGAGAGAAGCCCCATCAAATTCCCTTCCCACAGAGCCTCTACCATAGCTCTAGACCAACACCTGAAATCGAGCTTGGTCGAATTCATACCTAAGCTTTACACCAAGGCCAGGGACTCAATCCTTAGCCTCCTTGGACCCCAAAGAACGTGTCGAGCACCTCAGATCGAAGCTTCCCATCTCAGAGCAAAGGTATAAAACTCCTCCACCTCCTGAGCTTATTTTGATTCTCCATTTACTTAAGCTTGATTTCATGGTACCTTAGCCGTACTCCTCCTTCCGAGCTTGTTTTGATCCTCCATTTACTTAAGCTTGATTTCATGGCACCTTAACCGTATGGATGTGTTCGTCTCACTTCGAGTCCATAGGATCAAACCCGAAGTGATTTGGTTGAGTCTAGGCTAAGATCTTAAGGTTTTAGTTCTCCATTTACATAAGCTTGATTTCATGGCATCTTAACCGTATGGATGTGTTCGTCTCACTTAGACGAGTCCATCTTTCATAGCTTATTAACCGTATAGATGTGTTTGTCTCACTTAGACGAGTCCATAGGATCAAAACCGAAGTGATTTGGTTGAGTCTAGGCTAAGATCTTAGGGTTTTAGTGTGGACGGTCACGGGATCATTAACCGTATAGATATGTTCGTCTCACTTAGACGAGTCCATAGGATCAAACCCGAAGTGATCCTCTTAACCATTTAGATATGTTCATCTCACTTAGACGAGTCCATAGGATCAAACCCGAAGTGATTCATTAATCGTATAGATGTGTTCGTCTCACTTAGACGAGTCCATAGGATCAAACCCAAAGTGATTTGGTTTGTATGGATGTGTTTGTCTCACTTAGACGAGTCCATAGGATCAAACCCGAAGTGATTTGGTTGCGTATGGATATGTTCGTCTCACTTAGATGAGTCCATAGGATCAAACCCGAAGTGATTTGGTTGACTTAAGCTTGATTTCATGGTACCTTAGCAGTATGGATGTGTTCGTCTCACTTAGACGAGTCCATAGGATCAAACTCGAAGTGATTTGGTTGAGTCTATGGCCGAGATCCTAAGGTTTTATTCTGGACGGGCACGAGATCATTCTATCGGGGACGATGACGGGGAGCCGTTTGATCAAGCGTGTATCAAATGGACGGCGGAGATCGAGCCGGACAGCGCTTCGCGACATAAACAGCGGGCTGAGTCAGCAAGCTAAGTGGACGGCAGCGTCCAACCAGAGTGCGCCACGCATGCCTTCGGAGCTGTCTAGGATCTAGTCAGCACACGCTGTTTAAATAGAAAAATAGGACTTTTTACTATTTATTTAAAAACCCTTAACTTCAAAAATACATAACTTTGTGTAGAAAAATCACAAAAATAAAATAAAAATACCCTTGAAAATACATAACTTTGTGTAGAAAAATCACAAAAATAAAATAAAAATACCCTCTTGCTCAGCTTCTATTTATTTAAATACCCCCAAACTTATAAAATCCATAAATTTGTGTAGAAAAATCACAAAAATAAAATAAAAATACCCTCTTGCTCAGTGAACAGGGAGAATAATGTGGATAATTTCCAAGTCCATTTGATGCATAAAATATTTTTAATTAATTAAACACTATTTGGAATCATTTGATTCCATGCGTATTATCACATCACCTTGGCTTGGAATTTTGACATATTGTAGCCTCTATAAGGGGGGACATTCTCTGATTTGCATCACCTTGGCTCGAAATTTTGACATGTTGTAGCCTCTATTAGGTGAAGTACTCTATGATTTTTCCAAAGTCGGAGAAGGTCCCTAAACAGAGATCCATATTTTTCAAGTTATTTCACATTATTTCCTTAAAATAATCATGGAAATTAGCCCTATACAGAGACCCATATTTTTCAGGTTATTTCACATCATTTCCTTAAAATAATCATGGAAATTAGCATATTGGGTTATTAAATCTTAAGAAAATTTTGGAAGGTCTACCTGACCAGAGAAACCTTTAAAAAATAATTTAATTGGTCAAGTCATTGAAAATATCCTTAAATTTTCCAAATACTAAATCATTAAAATAATTAATTTTGAAAAATATAAACATTTAAATGACTTGATTTTTTATCTCCACTGTGATTTATGATCCAAAGGACTCATTATAAAAGTTTCAAAATATTTTGAGTTTATTTAATAACTTAAATTGATTTTTAAAGATAAATACTTGACACTTAAATGATTTTTAAAAATCAAAATATAACTAAAAAAATTATGAAACTTAGTTTTTTGAGTTCACACTTGAATGATTTTTAAAAATCAAACTATAACTCAAAAAATTATGAAACTTAGTTTTTTGAGTTCTCTGTGAATGTTTTTAAAAAAATAAAAATATAACTCAAAAAATTATGAAACTTAGCTTTTTGAGTTCTCTGTGATCAGGGGTATTTTCTAAAAATAAAATGATATTTAAGATAAAAAATTGATTTTTAGCCTATTTTAAATATTTAAATAATTAAAATATTCATAAAAATCATAGAAATAATGAAACTCATGGAAATGTTCCAAATTGTTTCCTAATAACCTAGGAACAATTAGATAATTTTTCTTGATTTTCTAAATAAAGATATTGGATTTCAAAGCTTAAAAATAATTTTTAAAAGGCTAAAAATGAGTTTTCACTAAAATAATTCCAATAAATCAAGGAAAAATTAGAAAAATATAAAATTTGCTCCTCTAAGTTCTCTAACCTTAGGGAAATTTTTTAAAAATACAAAACTTAATTTTCACCACTTAAAATGTTTTATTTTATTAAATAACCGAGAACTTAAAATAATTCTAATAAATCACAGAGTATTCAAAAAATTGTGAAATTTAACTCAAAGATTCCTCTGGTCTAGGTCTATGTTTAGTAAAAATTTCAAGGGATTATAATTTACCTTGGTCAAGTTAAGAAGTTTCTTTGAAAAATCGTATTTTTGCATAAAAAATAATTATATAAATTAAATTAAATTTTGAAAAATCAAATTTTCTCCTCTGATGTCTCAATTGACCCATTNTTTGACTAAATGAGGATTAGAGAAATAAACATAATCAAACATCCTTGACACACCACTAAGCCCAATTAGGATTAAAATTTGGCTAAGTGTCGAAATTACACTAACTTGCCCCTTCAAGGGTCTTCACCCATATAATTCTTAAATTGAATGATAAGTGATAATTACCCTATTCTTAGGGATAATTGGGACATCAATGTTCATTGNCTATACAATGAGTTCCAATTAAATATGATCTAAATTTATCAAAAGCATATACTATGCTAATAACTCTTTTTCAGTTGTTGTATAATTAATTTGAGTTTCGTTAAGAGTTTTACTAGCATAGTAAATAAATTTAAAAATTTTATCATATCTTTATCCTAAAACAACTCCAATAGTATAATCACTAGCATCACACATTAATTCAAAAACTTTTTTCCAGTTTGGTGAAACTATGATTGGTGCAGTGATTAATTTTTCTTTTAATAATTTAAAATCTTTTAGACATTCCTCATCAAAATTAAAAATTGCAACTTTCTCCAGTAAATGACATAAAGGCTTAGCAATCTTTGAAAAGTCTTTAATATATCCTCTATAGAATCGAGCATGTCCTAAAAAACTCTTAATTTCTCTTACATTTCTTAGATAAGGTAAATTAGCCATCACTTGAATTTTAGCAGGATCTAGTTCCATACCATTTTCTTATATTTGATGATCTAATACAATTCCTCCTACTGCCATAAATTGGCATTTTTCCCAACTAAGGACTAAATTTGTTTCTTCATAGCGCTTAAGAACTTTAGATAAATGTTCAAAACATGAGTCAAATGAAGTTCTAAACACTGAAAAGTCATTCATAACTACTTCAATCCCTTTTTAAATTAAATCACAAAAAATTGCCATCATACATCTTTGAAATGTAGCAGGGGCATTACATAAACGAAAGGCCATTCTTCTAAAAGCAAAAGTACCATAAGGACTGGTAAACGTTATTTTCACTTGATCCTCAGGAGATATTTAATTTTGGTGATAACCAGTATATCCATCCAGAAAACAAAAGTATTTATGTCAAGCTAGTCTATCCAACATTTAATCTAGAAAGGGTAATAGAAAATAATTTTTCCTAGTGGTAAGATTTACTTTTCTATAATCACTTCATATTTGCCACCATGTAACTTGTACAGTAGGTATTAACTCATTATTTTCATTTACAATTATTGTTACTCCTCCTTTCTAAGGAACACAATGAATTGGACTAACCCATGCACTATCTAAATTAGGGTAGATAATTCCAACATCTAACAACTTTAACATTTCTTTCTTAACAACTTCTTTCATAACAAGATTCAATCTCCTTTGCGGATCAGCCCTGGGTTTGCAGTTCTCTTCCATATGAATTCTATGCATACAAATTGAAGGACTTTTTCCTTTAATATCAACTATTGTCCTTCCAAAGGTTTTCTTAAAATTTTTCAGCATTTTCATCAACCTTTCTTCTTCTTCCATTGTTAATTTTAAGGAAATTATAATAGGTAAAGTAGAGGAATATCCTAAAAAGACATATTTTAAATGAACAAGAAGTAACTTCAACTCTAGTTCTGGAGGTTTTTAAATAGATGGACAAAATGATTTATCTTTGTCTATCGTGTCCATAACTTCAAAACCATAGTTTGAATCTTCCTAAAAAAGATCTTCACATTTATCTAATTCCTCTTCTTGCTAGTGTTTCAAATCTTTTTCTTCAAATTTTTCTTCATAAGTAGTCTTGAAATGACATTCACTTAGATATCTTATAACATCCATTCTAAAACATTCATCATCTTTACCTTTTACAGGGTATTTCATTGAT
>JXCR01148842.1:63150-74576 GCA_002079205.1 Phalaenopsis hybrid cultivar
TCACCGCCACAACATTCAAAATATAAAACAACTCAAAATTTAATCACAAACATCACACAAAACTACAATTGCAACTAAATTGAGATGCCTCTCTCGGAGGATCGGGAATCCCTCGGAGGAGGTAACCTACGATTGCTAACGAGGCTTCCCACGGTCTAAATGAAATTATGGAACTCATTAAGTTGAGTTTAGTAAATTCATTTGAACTAAGTGAATCAAATAGAAAATAGTGGTGCCGGAATGAGGGAACCGTAGGATCCTAACCGGTGTCACTCTAATCAACTTTAACATGCCCCCATAAAATTTAACAAACTTCAACCATAGGGCCACCTGATTTAAAATTATAATTTGACACACTAGAAAACTCAAACTCATCATGACAAGGACCTTAGAGCCAGCATGGTGGGCAACACGGCCATATTCAACAACAAAACCTGTCTTCCCCAACTAAACCAATCATCCTTCCTTAGACTTAAACAACAAAGTCATAATACTTTGAGGTTGCTTGCTTATGCAATGTAAATCCTCATCTTATATTTAGGCCTTCGTATAACCTTGCTATACAATATAAGCCCTAACTTGTCCTATGATTCCAAGGTTGTCGTCCGTCACAACCTAGTTCCTCACATCTTCCAGGCTATTTGTGTGATCATTTCACACGAATATAAGCCATGACTAATAAAATTGACAGGATGAAACACCTAAATATTTCTCCTCAGAAGTGAAGCCAAACATTAGGATAGCTTGAGAAGTCACTGGGGTTCTCCTTTGGATCCATGACATCCCCTAGTTCTTCCTTTTTTGGGATCTACAACAAAATGTTTCCAGATTTAAACCAATCCCCTTTCACACCTCTACGTCCGATCTCATTAAAAAGTCNAAAAGTATAACTTGACACACTAGAAAACTCAAACTCATCATGGCAAGGACCTTAGAGCCAGCATGGTGGGCAACACAGCCATCTTCAACAACAAAACCTGTCTTCCCCAGCTAAACCAATCTTCCTTCCTTAGACTTAAAGTCATCTTCAACAGCAAAACCTGTCTTCCCCAGCTAAACCAATCTTCCTTCCTTAGACTTAAACTCATAAGACTTTGAGGTTGCTTGCTTATGCAACGTAAATCCTCACCTTATATTTAGGCCTTTGTATAGCCCTTACTTTGAGGTTGCTTGCTTATGCAATGTAAATCCTCATCTTATATTTAGGCCTTTGTATAACCTTGCTATACAATATAAGCCCTAACTCGTCCTATGATTCCAAGATTGTTGTCCGTCACGACCTAAATCCTCACATCTTCCAGGCTATTTGTGTGATCATTTCACACGAATATAAGTCATAACTAATAAAATTGGCAGGATGAAACACTTAAATATTTCTCCTCAAAACTGAAGCCAAAATAACTAATAAAATTGACAGGATGAAACACCTAAATATTTCTCCTCAGAAATGAAGCCAAACAATTTGATAGCTTGGGAAGTCACCGAGGTTCTCCTCTGGATCCATGACAACCCTTAGTTCTTCTTCCTTTGGAAATAGCTTGGGAAGTCACCGAGGTTCTCCTCTGGATCCATGACAACCCCTAGTTCCTCTTCCTTTCTTGGGAAGTCACCGGGGTCCTCCTTTGGATCCATGACATCCCCTAGTTCTTCCTCCTTTGGGCTCTACAACAAAATGTTTCCAGATTTAAACCAATCCCCTTTCACACCTCTACGTTCGATCTCATTAAAAAGTCCTACCCTTTGAAATTCCTTGAAGATAATATTTCTTGATTTTTAGCGAGAGTCTTTTTAAGTGACTTTGGTCATTTAAGACGTAATTAACTATAGGGGCTTTCCCTTATAGGAAGCTTTTCTCGAACCCAACTTAATATAAACACTATTTAATTCTTTGTATTAAATAGGGGAACTTGTCCGCAAATACACAGGTTTCCAAACCAAACGAATGTCATATATTCCTTAGTTTATTGGATCGAGCCTCATCCTCAATTCTTGTGTTTATCCTTCGGGATAGATACATGATTTGAGGTACATTGCTCTTTNCAGACCAAACGAATGTCATATATTCCTTAGTTTATTTGATCGAGCCTCATCCTCAAGTCTTGCAGACCAAACAGACATCATACTTTCCTTAGTTTATTTGATCGAGCCTCATCCTCAAGTCTTGTGCTTTGGGATAGATATAGGATTTGAGGTACAGTGCTCTTTCATTTTAAACTATGAAAACTATGGGACCGGACGTCATACTTTCCTTAGTTTATTTGATCGAGCCTCATCCTCAAGTCTTGTGTTTATCCGATGTCATACTTTCCTTAGTTTATTTGATCGAGTCTCATCCTCAAGTCTTGTGTTTATCCTTTAGGATAGATACAGGATTTGAGGTACAGTGCTTTTTCATTTTAAACTATGAAAAATATGGGGTCTAACGGACCTCATACTTTTCTTAGTTTATTTGATCGAGCCTCATCCTCAAGTCTTGTGTTTATCCTTCGGGATCCCTTAGTTTATTTGATCGAGCCTCATCCTCAAGTCTTGTGTTTATCCTTCGGGATAGATACAGTTTGAGGTATAGTGCTCTTTCATTTAAACTATGAAAAATATGGGGTCAGTTTCATTTCATACCCAGGTACAGTGCTCTTTCATTTTAAACTATGAAAAATATGGGGTCAGTTTGATTTCATACTTAGTACAATGCTATTTCATTTAAATTATAAAAAATATGGGGTCAGTTTGATTTTATATTTTTCTAAAACTAAATATTTTTATCGAGCCTCATCCTCAAGTCTTGTGTTTATCCTTTGGGATAGATACAGGATTTGAGGTACATTGCTCTTTCATTTAAACTATGAAAAATATGGGGTCAGTTTGATTTCATATTTTTCTAAAACTTATATATTTGTAAATTAAAATGTCCTTTCGAAGAGGGCGACAGGATTTAGATTCTGATGACCGATAGCTTCTTACGGGCAACTCCTCCAACCAAAAATAGCACCGATACTGATCAAATTACCTCATTAAAGTTGACTATGTGTCTGCTCAATATCAACAATGCACTAAAGTGCTGACTCTTCTTCACCACACCGAGAGACTCGACTCTTAGGTTGTTTAACAAACTACCGACAGGGGTGATCACATCATTCGTAGAACATAACGAACTACCGACATGGGTGAATTATGTGCAACCACCGTGATATCACACTGTTGTTCACATCCACCCATCTCATTTACCGACATAGACTTACCGCTGAAGGGAAATCCTTATACAATGTTGTCATTGTCATCGCACTAATGACAAACTACCATATTTGAAGCATACTAATTGTCATGGGGAGCTCAAAGAATATTATCTTCAACTAAGTTTTTAACAATAAGGGTTTGAGCAAATCTTATATTTTTTCCATGCTTAAGACAGTCTATGGGTTTTCCAGAGAAATGAAAGAAGCTTTGGGAACACTCATCCTTCCAGTCACTTGGAGAGAAGGTGAGAGGTTATTTATATACATGGTAGATTTTCTTGTGATTAATTTTCTATTTGCCTACCATGTCATCTTCGGTCGGCCATGTTTCAAATCCTTTTGTGAAGATTATCTCTACTTAGGTTGACCTCACTTTTGTGAGGATTCACTCTACTTATGGCTGATTTTCTATTCAGCTACCATCTCAGTTTTGTGAGGATTCAGTCGATTCACTCTACTTATGCTAGACTAGTGTTGACCTCACATTTGTGAGTATTCACTCTACTTACCTCACCAATGGCCATAAAATAGGATTGTACATTTTTAGGACTCTTCAGAAAAAACTTCAAGCCCCCAACCTATTGGTTGGACTGACGCATGGTTCTGACCAGGTATGGAAATCCAAATTGACCTTCATGGGTAAGACAAGCCCTAGTTCACTTAAATTCATCAGAAAACCTAGGAAACTCCTCATAGACCCTAGGAATCTGCTTGTTAGCCTCAAGGGTAACCACCAAACGCTAAATCCTTGTGGAGGGGGTGGGGGGAGGAACTATCAACATTGATCCCTGGTCTGAGTAGTAGCCTTGAAACCCTAAAAATCATATCAAAATCCCAGTGGCCCTTTTTGAATCCAAAATTTTGTGGCACCCTATACTGGTCAAATCACTGATGACAAACCCTAATTTGGGCTAAAAACAGACAAAACTAACCATCATACCCCAATTAGATGACACCTGACCATGTGGCCTACCTAACCACCATATGGTCAACACATAACCATATGGTTAACCTAGGACTATATGATCAACACATTGACCTTATGATGAACACGTTGGTCATAGGGTTAACTTAAGGACATGTGACCAACCCAATATCAAAATAAGTCCACATGGTCAATCCTATGGCCATATAAATAACCACAACCATGGGATTATTTGTTTGTGCATCTCACTTAATCAATTAATTAATTAATTAATTGAAGAGAAATGTCATGAAGGGCCTAGCCTAAGCCCAATCAATAAATGAACAATTTCCAAGCCTAAGCCCAATTTCATCCATGGCCCATCCTTATTAGGTCACCCATGACTCGATAGCACCCACCATAACATTAGAAACCTATTGGAAACCATACAAGTCCCAATTTTTTTTCATTTTTTTTGCTTAGATTTACGTACATGCCAACCAGTTTTTTGTATTTACTAATGTAACATTTACTCTTCAATTTTTATATTTATAGCACTTTACCTCTACATGAAAAAGGTGAATTTTACTTTTGTTTTTAACTTATAATAGTGTTAGTTTTGATGTCATATGAAAGATTTTGATGTTAAAAATGCAAAAAATAAAATTCATACGTTCAATACATACATTTATAGGAATTTGGTGGTATTATGTAAATGCTCAAATATTTTCTTTGAATCACAACAAAAAAAATAGTTATAGCCACTACGATTCCAGTGGCAGTCTGAACATATAGAAAGTACGAGGTTTTAATTTTTGAGAAATTAATAATACTTGGAAAGCTATTTATGCATAATCATTGTTGCTATAGGTTATGGGACAAAATATTTATTCCTTCTACCAAATTAAGTAAATATAAAAAATTAAAAATGTACAAATATCCCATCCATCCGTAGCTTAGAACTGAAAGGCAAGCCACATTGTCTGAACATATGGATGGAATATTGGATGGTCCACTACATTATTAAAAACCATTATGTTTGGCATCAATTGCATGTGGAAATACTTTCTACATTCCCTAAAAATTGGTTCTTTCTTGCTCTACAAACAAAGTTCTTTTAAAAAAAAATGGAACAAATAATCCATTATCTACAGTAAAAATGAATAATTTTTTATCTTCTTTTACAAACAGATGCAATAAATAGAAAATCACAGCCCAACGGGAGCCTTACACTTTGAAGAAAGGTAGATGTATCGATCATAAAAAAAGTTCTTTAGAACACATTTCTTTTCACAGACACGAACAGTTGGGAAACAGGACCTGTAAAATAACCTAATGAACTATTTATATTGATTTTTGTTGTCTATATTTCTTCCAGAATCCTTTGTGGCAATCCCATCTATTGGATCCAAATCTTCAATCCCAACTGTCACGGATGTGTTGTTCCAATTGTTATAACCATCAATGGTCAAGTTCTTGATTCTAGCAAGGATGGAATCATCTCTACTCATCATCTCAATGTCTACAACAAAACAAAAGAATAAGAAAATCAAATGTTTCCAGGATTATTAATTCAATACTTAAACGGCAAATTAGCTTGCTCTGAAATTTCTTAAACTCTTAATAATGAAATCAATCAAACGCACATAACTTCTTGATTCAGGAATTACATAAATGTTTCATTTGATTCTTTTGATTCAGGAATTACAGTAAGGCTTCATTTGATTCTTCTTCTCTTTTTCAGTTTTATTTATTTATATTTTTTTTGTTTTTCTATGACGATGAATATGATTCAAAACCCCTTTGATCAAATACTGAATAAATACTCATCGACTCGGAGAAACCATCTCAACTAATGAATCCTCAAAACAAGAAACCAAAGAGATTTTGAAATCCTGATTTCTTGATTGCAAAAAGCAAAAGAGTCATAAAAAAAGAGAAAAATCGTACTAGGGTTGGAGAACATCCAAAGAACCGTGGCGCAGATGATGATAACGACAGGGATGAGGTGCACCATGTTCTCCGCGAACCTCAAATGCGCCGCCTCCTTCTTCGCAATCTCCATCTGGGGACCGTACATCGGAAGATGATCAAGCCCCGCAGCCGATCTCAGACATGCAACTTGCCCAGTGCTCATGTAATACTCATCAGAGACCCTCGTCGTGCTCGCCGTTCGATGCATCACTTTTAAATCTTCGAAAGAAAATTCGGATGGAAGGAGAGAAACAAAGAGAGGCGAGAGTCGGCTGAAGGGTTAAAGGGGGCGAAGAAGAAAAAAATCAATGACTAAATATATCCCGTGCGGCATTCGCACTCCAGAATTGATCGCTGGGCACATTCTTCATTTCTGTTATGTAACTGTAAAGGAGATGCCTTGTCCGGTGAAAGCCAGCCAGCCACTTGTTTGACGAAATGCCTCACATGGATGATTTAGCGATTTCGGACGAAAGTCAACCTGATTCAAAGGAGAAGGTCTTCTAAATATCAGCCTGAATAAGGGGACAAAATATTGGTTGATGAAAAATGTCTATGAAAAAAAGACAAAAAAATTTGTATTTAGTCCTCTCTGTGTGCACACAATTATAGCAATTATAATTTTATAGAATTTTTTATATATATTAATGAGCCCACTTGCCAAAATGACTGAACTGTTGTCGAAGTGATTGAACTCATCTCTTTCACCCATCACAGATAACAAAGCCCGCCTAGAGAAATACAAATGATCATCATTACCAGCAAGAACCAGATAATCCATATTTAAATGTTTTGTTCGACTTTCACATCACGGTTTTTTCATCAAGACACGATCAATGGAAGTTGTACAATAGTAAATTTATTTTTCTACTTTTAACTCCTTGTATAAAATAAAATTTAAGCTAAGAAAGAGGGCAGCTCATTTTCTACTCTTTTCTCTTTTTATCTCTTTGTCTAATAAAACTTTGTAGCCTGAAAAAACTCTGACTAGCTTGATGTTTTGGCTTATCGGAGGCTCGAACTCAATAGATAATCTCATGTATCTTTTACAGGCCTTACACCCATCTCTCTCTTCTATCTTTCCTCTACAAAAGCAAGATCTTCACTCGATTATATGTACTCACGAATGATATGGGACTTACATCCTACAAGGATTCAACATTCCAAAATGTACGGTGAGCATTAAGTTCATAGTCGGATATTAGCATAAATTTTATTTAGATAAGTAGAGAGGAAGAAGGATGTTGGATTATACTAGATAATTCACTATATAATAGACTAACTAATTAAGGGATGAAATTTTCAAAGCTGCGCAAGATGCGATAGAAGCTTCAAGATCTTGCTCTTGAATTGAGCCCAAAACGTACACTAGATCGCCAAAATCTATGTCTTGCTGACAAGATCTACCACGACAAGAGCACCCTATGCAGAACTTGCTGAGAGTTGGACCAAGAAGGGCTCTTAGGCGATGCTTGGATAATGAGTAGAAAGGAATGATTCTGGCTATCCTAAAAAGGGAGAGCTTGTTGCAGTGACAGCTGGAGAAGGAAGAAGAAAAGAAGGAGAAGATTTACTCCTGAACATTTAGATGAAGAAGCCATGGGAAAAATATAAGAATGGAGATTGATAGAAAACACATTTTTAAGAAGATAATCAAAAGCCAAGACATCTAGGAAGTTTACGATTTCTCCCTAGAATTTTACAGGGAAAGATCTGATCCTACCAACCACCGAGCTTCATTCGAGTAAGCAATATGCTTAGTCAGATTAAATGATACCTTAAACTTTCATTTATTCTTTATGATGACATAATCAACTTTATGTTGGTTCAATCACTTGCTAGTATGGGTGATCACTTCTTTCAAAGAATTCAAATATTTGTTAATAGCTCAATTCTCTAGCGTGTAAAGCTACAAAAAAGAACTCTCAAGATCTTATGAAGATCCGAAAAGCACCTAAAATTTGCACTTGAAGCTTCATTAATCGCTTCCAATCAAAGATGATGGAAGTACATGATCCGGAGCCTATCGTCGCCTTTGTTGCTCTAGCTCAAGTCCTCTGTGAGGGATCATTTTGGTAAATTCTTAGCTTACATAAGCCAAACAATTTTGCTTCCCTCTTGGAGCTCACAAATTTTGCATATTTACGAAAGAGCACAACTCTCACTTCGGTTCCTTTTGATCATGGGAACCTAGGGAGAAGTTTTAAAACTAGCCTCACAATGGCTGCCAGAATGCAAAGAGTTATTTAGGGAAGCAAAAGCCCTAAAATTTTCTTGACAAATTTTTTTTCATTACGAAAGAAGCAGCAATAATGAAAGGATGGTCAGAAGAAGGCATGAAAGAGGAAAAGAGTTACATAGACAATTTATTACTGAAGTGACACCACTTAAGTTTTTTTATGGTCAAAATCGTGGAGGCCATCGAAAAAAAATTTCATTAAGAAGCCTTTTCCCATGAAAATGAGGACTCACTCTAGTGATCTCAATCGATACCACACATATTATCGAGATCATAACAAATACAGTGAAGAATGTCAACGTCTTCATAACCTGATNATGGGGACCGTACATCGGAAGATGATCAAGCCCCGCAGCCGATCTCAGACATGCAACTTGCCCAGTGCTCATGTAATACTCATCAGAGACCCTCGTCGTGCTCGCCGTTCGATGCATCACTTTTAAATCTTCGAAAGAAAATTCGGATGGAAGGAGAGAAACAAAGAGAGGCGAGAGTCGGCTGAAGGGTTAAAGGGGGCGAAGAAGAAAAAAATCAATGACTAAATATATCCCGTGCGGCATTCGCACTCCAGAATTGATCGCTGGGCACATTCTTCATTTCTGTTATGTAACTGTAAAGGAGATGCCTTGTCCGGTGAAAGCCAGCCAGCCACTTGTTTGACGAAATGCCTCACATGGATGATTTAGCGATTTCGGACGAAAGTCAACCTGATTCAAAGGAGAAGGTCTTCTAAATATCAGCCTGAATAAGGGGACAAAATATTGGTTGATGAAAAATGTCTATGAAAAAAAGACAAAAAAATTTGTATTTAGTCCTCTCTGTGTGCACACAATTATAGCAATTATAATTTTATAGAATTTTTTATATATATTAATGAGCCCACTTGCCAAAATGACTGAACTGTTGTCGAAGTGATTGAACTCATCTCTTTCACCCATCACAGATAACAAAGCCCGCCTAGAGAAATACAAATGATCATCATTACCAGCAAGAACCAGATAATCCATATTTAAATGTTTTGTTCGACTTTCACATCACGGTTTTTTCATCAAGACACGATGAATGAAAGTTGTACAATAGTAAATTTATTTTTCTACTTTTAACTCCTTGTATAAAATAAAATTTAAGCTAAGAAAGAGGGCAGCTCATTTTCTACTCTTTTCTCTTTTTATCTCTTTGTCTAATAAAACTTTGTAGCCTGAAAAAACTCTGACTAGCTTGATGTTTTGGCTTATCGGAGGCTCGAACTCAATAGATAATCTCATGTATCTTTTACAGGCCTTACACCCATCTCTCTCTTCTATCTTTCCTCTACAAAAGCAAGATCTTCACTCGATTGTATGTACTCACGAATGATATGGGACTTACTTCCTACAATGATTCAACATTCCAAAATGTATGGTGAGCATTAAGTTCATAGTCGGATATTAGCATAAATTTTATTTAGATAAGTAGAGAGGAAGAAGGATGTTGGATTATACTAGATAATTCACTATATAATAGACTAACTAATTAAGGGATGAAATTTTCAAAGCTGCGCAAGATGCGATAGAAGCTTCAAGATCTTGCTCTTGAATTGAGCCCAGAACGTACACTAGATCGCCAAAATCTATGGCTTGCTGACAAGATCTACCACGACAAGAGCACCCTATGCAGAACTTGCTGAGAGTTGGACCAAGAAGGGCTCTTAGGCGATGCTTGGATAATGAGTAGAAAGGAATGATTCTGGCTATCCTAAAAAGGGAGAGCTTGTTGCAGTGCCAGCTGGAGAAGGAAGAAGAAAAGAAGGAGAAGATTTACTTTTGAACATTTAGATGAAGAAGCCATGGGAAAAATATAAGAATGGAGATTGATAGAAAAAACATTTTTAGGAAGATAATCAAAAGCCAAGACATCTAAGAAGTTTACGATTTCTCCCTAGAATTTTACAGGGAAAGATCTGATTCTACCAACCACCTAGCTTCATTCGAGTAAGCAATATGCTTACTCAGATTAAATGATATGTTAAACTTTCATTTATTCTTTATGATGACATAATCAACTTTATGTTGGTTCAATTACTTGCTATTATGGGTGATCACTTCTTTCAAAGAATTCAAATATTTGTTCATAGCTCAATTCTCTAGCGTGTAAAGCTACAAAAAAGAACTCTCAAGCTCTTACGAAGATCCGAAAAGCACGTAAAATTTGCACTTGAAGCTTCATTAATCGCTTCCAATCAAAGATGATGGAAGTACATGATCCGGAGCCTATCGTCGCCTTTGTTGCTCTAGCTCAAGTCCCATGTGAGGGATCATTTTGGTAAATTCTTAGCTTACATAAGCCAAACAATTTTGCTTCCCTCTTAGAGCTCACAAATTTTGCATATTTACGAAAGAGCACAACTCTCACTTTGGTTCCTTTTGATCATGGGAACCTAGGGAGAAGTTTTAAAACTAGCCTCACAATGGCTGCCAGAATGCAAAAAGTTATTTCGGGAAGCAAAAGCCCTGAAATTTTCTTGACAAATTTTTTTTCATTACGAAAGAAGCAACAATAATGAAAGGATGGTCAGAAGAAGGCATGAAAGAGGCAAAGAGTTACATAGACAATTTTTTACTGAAGTGACACCACTTAAGTTTTTTTATGGTCAAAATCGTGGAGGCCATCGAAAAAAATTTTCATTAAGAAGCCTTTTCCCATGAAAATGAGGACTCACTCCAGTGATCCCAATCGATACCACACATATTATCGAGATCATAACAAATACAGTGAAGAATGTCAACGTCTTCATAAACTGATCAAAGAATTGATCAAGGTAGGGAAACTAAAATAATTTGTAGTCCCTGAGCTCGCGCCCAAAGACAAAGTAAAGTGCCTACTGAAGATACTAGCAAAGAACTTGCTTCTGTAGGGTTGGTTCAGGTTACATGCATTTTACTAGCTATCTTTCAGGGGGATAAGATGGGCCCTAAGACCTCACAAAGGTCTAATTTAATAAGTATAAGTGCAGGAGAAGTTTATCCAACCACTTTAGTCAACGGCATTACACTGATTCAATCACCGCTCATTTTTTCATAAGGTAATCTACTTATTG